>WWET01003262.1:46178-56834 GCA_011038615.1 Limnodynastes dumerilii | reverse complement strand
ATTATATTATTAACCACTTTAACTTTTACTTTTACAGTCTCAAAGGCCTGTTCCAGATTGCTGTTGTCGCTTTGGTCTCACCCAAAGTCCTGCAATTATATTTTCTCACCAACAGGGTTCCATTGGGCCTCAGCGTCAGTTTCCTGGGGTAGTTCAATAGCTGCAGCAGTTCTCCCGGATGCCAAGCTTTGGTAGTCTCTGGTCTCTGGCACGTGACACTCCTCAGCGGCTGACTGTTTCTCAGTGTTATGCCATGTAACCAGTTCCTGCAACAACAGGAAGTTATAGCCCAGGATTAGAGAATAAGGAGGTCGGGAGGTCACTGCAGCCACCACCTTCAATGGCCGGCCTTGTACAGTCAGGGATAAGTACACACCTGGGCACTCCTCAACGTTGCCATGGACACGTATCACTCTGACAGGAGGCAGGACCTTGTCAGCACCTGGAGAAACCAGGTTGGCAGCGACCATGGTGAGCTTAAGACCAGTATCCACCAGTGCCCAGATCTCTCGGCCCTCCAACTGTACCATCATCCGGAAGAGGGTGGACTTCGCCTGGGATACACCCGCATCCACCATGCTGACCATCGGTCGAGCCGCCTTTCCCACACTGCAATCCATCGGCTCTCCCTGTTTTGGGCAGTCCCGCTGCACATGACCAGGTTCACCGCACTCAAAGCACACTAAGAGAGGTGGGGCCTTTGACTTGATGACTGGGACCTGAGTTCGGGGCTTTGGTACTGGTACAAATCCTGTCCTGGCTTTACTCACTTTCCCCAAAGTCAGGTGCTGCTCAATAACCACTGATAGCTCCTCATATGTCTGGGGATCAGCATGAAAGGCACAGGGCTGCACCGAGCGGTCTAACACCCACAAAGCCTGGTCTAGTGCAACTCTCTCCACAATTTGTGCTGCTGAGATTTTACTCGGCTGCAACCAAGCGTTAGCCAGACGGGCAAGTTTGGCTAGCTGAATCCTGAGAGGCTCAGACCCTTCTAGCCGCCAGTCATGGAATTCTTGGGCTTTGCTGGGGCCACACGTGACTGGGCCACAGACATATCCCATATAGGCTCTCTATGCCTTCCCTGTCAAACAAGTAGCCAGCTTGTCAGACCATTTGTCTTCAGGCCATTCCAATTGCGTGGCCATGCGCTCAAATGTGCAGAGGTATGCCTCAACGTCATCAGCTGGAGTGAGCTTAGGCAGCCTCTCCCGCTCCTGCCCACCTTTCCTATGCTCTTTAAGCTCTTCATACATCATCTGAACATGAGCTTGTTGGCTCTGTAATTGGGTTTGCTGTCTGGCGGCCACTTCAGTTATCATCTGGACCTGAGCTTCTTGGCCCTGTAATTGGGTTTGCTGTCAGGCAGCCACTTCAGATAACCTTCTCAGTATTTCCTCCATATTACCCTGTACTTCCCCTTTAATGGTAAACTTAGGAGGCTTAATATAATATGCCAGCCTCACCAGACAGTGTTACCTGACACCTGTCTGCTCTACTGGTCACTTTTAACACAAGACTCCAAACAATTTGCTAATGACACGGTGGCCCTTTAAGGGTGCTTTTCACACAACTCTTATTAACCCCAAGTTGCCCTGTCCTCCACTATAGACACAACAAAACTGGGTTATTAAGCACACCACCTTTCTGGCCTCAGGCCAGCAGCACAATGTATACTTTAAACACAAAATGTCAGTTTTTTAAAACACAGATACTGTAGCTGTCTTACTCAGGGTTCTCTGCGGTGTATAGTTTACAGCTGAGATGTGTCCCTGTTTGGGCGCCATATGTGATAAGGATGCACATCACATGGAGGAGATTAAGTAAAACTCTTTTATTTCATAGCAGTCAGACAGCATAGCAGGTAATCAACAACAGTACAGCCAGTTGGTAACAGCAGTGCAGCATGTAAGTGTCACAGCATAGTTCACAAACTCTTCAAGTGCTTCAGAGGTCCCTATGCTAATCCAATTGTTAGTTCCCCGAAAACTTGAGCGGTTGGTGTTAGAAGCTGCACATGCGCATTTGTGGGGAGGCCATTTAGGGGAACACAAAACACTCCAATGTATACAGTTGAGGTTCTTTTTGCCAAGCATCTATGCCTCAGTTAAGAGGTATTGTCAGGAATGCGCTTCAGTCAAGAGGTATTGTCAGTAATGCACAGTGTGCCAGAAGCCGGCCCCTCGGCCAGAATTCAGGGCTCCACTGGTACCCCTCCCTATCATTTCCGTGCCTTTTGAACAAATTGGTATGGATCTGATAGGGCCAGTGAAGAAATCTGCTCGAGGGCACCAATACATACTAGTGGTAGTGGACTATGCCACCAGACACCCGGAGGCTATACCTCTACATAATATGAAATCTGGCACTATTGCCAGAGAGCTACTAATCCTATATACGCCCCTGGGAATACCAAAGGAGGTCCTAACAGACCAAGGTACCCTGTTTGTGTTCAAGCTTATGAAAGATTTATGCCAGTTGTTAAAAGTAGACAGAATTACTACTTCGGTGTACCACCCGTAAACAGATGGTCTGGTAGAAAGGTTTAATCAAACCCTTAAACAAATGATAAAGAGGGTTGTGTCTCACGTAAAGAGAGACTGGGATTTGTTTCTACCCTGTTTGATGTTTGCGGTCAGAGAGGTACCCCAATCCTCTACAGGGTTTAGTCCCTTTGAACTCCTCTATGGGAGGCAACCCAGAGGGAATCTGGATTTGTTAAAGGAAGGGTGGGAACAACAACCCCGTCAGGACCCTAATATCGTTCAGTTTGTGTCCCAATTGCACCACTCCTGAACGAACATATGAAAAGTGCTCAGCAGCATCAGAAACAAAGTTATGACGTTACCACAGTTAATCGGTCCTTTAAACATGGAGACAAGGTGTTAGTGCTTGTGCCCACTACAGAAAGTAAGATGTATGCTCAATGGCAGGGCCCTTATGAGATCATAGAGGCGGTGGGACCGGTCAATTATAAGGTTCGACAGGAGATACAAATCTACTATGTGAACCTGTTAAAACCTTGGAAGGAAAGCGCCAGTCAGCCCTCTTTAGTAGCAAAAAAGGTTCCAGAATGCCAGGTACCCATTGAAGTCACACTTAGTCCTGGGCAGAAACAGAAAGCGGTGAATTTTGTAGCGAGGTTCCAAGATGTGTTTTCTGACATTCCGGGAAAGACACAGATCATTCAACATGATATTGTGAATTCACCCGGGGTGGTCATCAAACAAAGGCCGTATCGCATACCCGAGGCAAAATGGGCACTGGTAAAGCAAGAGGTAGAAGAGATACTTCACCTAGGGGTTATAGAGGAATCAAAAAGCGAGTGGAATAATCCCATTGTCTTAGTACCTAAGCCGTCAGGTGCGGTAAGATTCTGTAATGGCTTCTGCAAATTAAATTTGGTTTCTCGCTTTGATTCATACCCTATGCCCTGGATTGATGAGTTGGTAGAGCCAGGAGTCAGTATCTTACCACACTTGACTTGACAAAGGGATACTGGCAGATTACTTTAACGGAAGCTGCTAAGGCAAAAACAGCCTTCTCTACCTCAGAGGGCCTATTTCAGTACAAAAGGTTGCCATTTGGTTTACATGGTGCCCCAGCAACCTTCCAGACAGCTATGAATAAGTTGCTGCGGCCCCACAGGGAATATGCAGTGGCGTATTTAGACGATATTATAATTTTTAGCGCTGACTGGAAATCCCACCTACCAAAGGTAGAGGCCGTTTTGAAGTCTATAAGGGAACACTGGTTTACCGCCAACCCTGAGAAATGTGCCATTGGTATGATAGAAGACAAATATTTAGGGTACATTGTGGGCAGGGGGAAAGGTTAAACCTCAGCCTAGCAAGATAGAAGCGGTTCTCGCTTGGCCCAAACCCAAATGTAAGTTTCAACTTAGGACGTTTCTCGGCTTAGTGGGGTATTATCACAGGCTCATACGTGATTTTGCCACTAGAGCGGCTCCACTAAGCGAATATCTCCAGACAAAATAACGTGGTCCAGACTAGTGGAAAACGCTTGGCAAGACTTAAGAAGAGCTTTATGTGCAGAGCCTGTCTTGCAAGCTCCTGATTTGACAAAACAGTTTGTGTTGCCTCTGGACAGGATTAAGGGCAGTCCTTTCCCAGGAGGTAGATGGTGAGGAGAAGCCGGTCCTCTAACTTAGCCGTAAATTACTTCCCAGAGAGCACAAGTATTCAACCGTAGAGGAGTGCTTGGCAATTAAATGGCCAGTGGAGTCCTTAAAATATTATTTGTTGGGATGGGAGTTTTTGTTAGTTACAGACCATGCTCCCTTGAAATGGATGCACACGAACAAAGAGGTGAATGCTCGTGTGACCTGTTGGTTTTTGACCTTACAGACATTTAAGTATGAGGTGCGGCATCGTCCGGGAAAACAGCACCTCAATGCAGATGCCCTTTCCAGGAGGTTTGTAGGTCCCAATTCTCCAAGCAGCCCTAGGGTAAAACTAGGGGAGGAGGAAGAGGGCCAGGGGGGGGGCGATGTGGAAAGCTCGCCTGAAAATTTGTTAGCTTCACCAGAGTGGTTGAAGCTATGGGGGAGGAGTGTGACAGAGACAGCATACCTCCACATGAAAGTAATGTGGAGTGTGACAGAGAAAGCATATCTCCCCATGGGAGTAATGGGGAGAATCCTGACCAGGTTTTAGAGCTGCATCAGGGAGACTGGTGTGATCAGGCTTGGGCTAATCAACAGCACCTGTTCTCTCCTGATATAAGTTTCAAAGACAGAGGTTCATTACTCTTGATGGTAGAATAGCTGCCCAAGTGATAGGCCAGGGGTTGGGTTAGCATAGGGACCTCTGAAGCACTTGAAGAGTGTGTGAAATGTCTGTGAACTATGCTGTGACACTTACATGCTGCACTGCTGTTAGCAACTGGCTGTACTCTTGTGGATTACCTGCTATGCTGTCTGACTGCTATGAAATAAAAGAGTTTTACTTGATCTCCTCCATGTGATGTGAATCCTTATCACATTATATTATGTTAGGAATGTATATCATTTGCAGAATTGATATGCTCTCATTTATAATATCTTGTCACATGTTTATAATATCTTTTAAGGTTTAGTGAATTATAATTTTACAGAATTATGCAATTTATTTCTTACTTTATGTATTATATTTGTAAGGTCTATCTATATATGAAGTATTTTCTGAATGTATATTATCTGAGTGATTCCTGAGAGGTAGGGGGAGCTTGGACTGACATTTGTCATCAGTTGCTCCTGTCAAGTTAAGAGAAAACCAGAAATAAATATATATATATATATATATATATATATATACACAAAAAAGAAAAAAACTATCGATAAGAATAAAGATTATCTGAATATTGATTAATGTTGTTAAATAAAGCAATTTAAAGGTAAAGTCTCATTGAGTCCTAAGGGGCTCAAAGCCCCAAGCCGATGTACCCACTTGCTCTCACGCTGTAGTAGAATAGATTCACGGTCAACCAGTGCTTGGCTACAGGCTGGTCAGTATCCCTACCATCCAGAATGGACTTAACCGCCGATTTGTGAAGGACAAGTCGTTCTTTAAGTTTGCAGATGGATTTCCGACATAGATCTTCCTGCAGGGACAGCGAATCACATAAATTACGAATTTGGTGTTACATGTGATCACCAAAGCAATATGGTACTTCTGGGAAGTGCTGGGATGAATGAAGTTGGGTCCGGTATCGAGCTGGGTGCAGATAGTGCAACCCGTGCATTTATAGCAGCTAGGTTTTCTGCTGAGGAAATTGGTCACAGTGTTAGAGGGGCTTGTGCAGATGTCGTTTCTGCAGAGTAAATCGCGGAGGCTTCTGCCCCTAGTATGGCTCGCCAACAATGACTTGTTGGAGAACACTGGTAATGAAGTATCGGTGGTAATTATTGTGCACGGGCTGCTGGCTTCTGAAAAAATCTAACCCACGAGTTACCCACAGGATGCGGTTACCAAGTTGCCTTGCTGGTCCAGGTTGTACTAGTTGATCTCTAGATACCGTGGCGATCTTACGTTGTGCAGTTTACAGTATGCGTGCATCATATCCTCTCTGGGCAAAGTCTGTCAAGGATTGTTGCATCTGTAGGTCAGCTACTGCAGCATCACTGTTGATACGTTTGGCTCTCTTTAGTTGGGCAGATGGAAGACCTTTGATGAGGGCAGGTGGGTGATGACTGTGGGCATGGAGGACCGTGTTAAGGTCCGTCAGTTTCTTGTACATTGACGTTGCAAGAGACTGTCCTTGTTTGGAGATCAAAACGTCAAGAAAGTGGATATCAGATTGGATCTTAGAGAAAGAGAATTTGATCGTAGAATCGGCTAAGTTGGCAACAGACATCATTTCATCGAAGAGGGTACCTGTCCCCGTCCAGATCATCAGAATGTCATCAATGAATCTCTTAAATAAGAGGATGTGATGACTAAAAGTGGCATGGGTTAAAAACAGCTTCTTCTCAACAGCAAACATGTATAAATTGGCATACGAAGGGGCCACGTTGGACCCCATCGCACAACCCTGTTTCTGGAGGTAGATGGTTCTATCAAAAGCGAAGAAATTACAAGTGAGTACCATTTCTAGCAAACTTTTTACCGTTTCCAATGAAGGTCCCTTGTAAGATGGGGAGTCTTGAATCAGATCCAGGACAGCCTCTACACCTTGCTGATGGGGAATATTGGTATAGAGGCTGATGACATCTATCATGCATAGCCAGCAGGAGGGTGGTAGTGCTGGTAGGTCCAGTGTCCTTGAGGTAGGTATCCTAAGTCTGTACCAGCAATTGTAGTAAGGTATCAAGGTATTGAACAACAGGCTGCAGGAGGGAACCTAGGGATATAATGGGTCGCCCAGGTGCACCCAAGCTTTTGGGAAATAACCCCTTTCAAGCAAGCCTGTTGTAGGATATGGTCCAATTGTTGCTGGTAATGGACAGTGGGGTTATAGCTTGGTATAGACATTGGTATCAGCCAATTGACGTTCAATTTCTCTACAGTAGTCAATTCTGTATTGCACAACTATGGTACCCCCTTTGTCGGCTGGTCGAATCACTATTGTGTCACCCTGTTTAAGGTTCCTCAGAGCTATGCGCTGAGCTCTGGAAAGGTTGTCATGGGTGTGCGGTAGTGTCAGACAGCGCCATCTTACCTCTCCTCCCGTCAGGCAGCGCCATCTCTGCTCCATACTCACTTCTCCTCCATCCTATTGCTCTCACCTCCGGTTCTGGTGACCGTCTCTCTGCTCTGGCGTGTTGTCTCCAGCTTCCTGCGGCTTCCGGTGCTCGCCACTGGCGTTGCCACGGCAACACAGACACACTTTCAGTTTTGCTGTCGGCGGTGCTCAGGAAGCGTCCCGGTTGCCATGGCACCTCTCTGCTCCTTCCGTTGACGCGCTCTCTGCATTCTCCAATTGGCCAGCTCTGCTTTAAATGGTGTCCGGTGCAAGTAACAGGTGCTGGTTATAGTCTCCTAGTGTTGCTGTGCCAGTTCTGTTGCTCTCTCTCTCTTTTGCCTTGTGCTGTTATATTTCTTGTGATCTTGAGTGCCCCAGTTCAGTCCTGACCTAGTACCTTGCCTTTATTCCTCAGTGTCTATCATTCCCCCTCTCTCTCACCTTATTGTGCAATCCCTATTTGTATTTACCTAGCTTATCCTGCCTGACTGTTTCTGTGAACCCCTTGTGGGTTTTCCGCTGTCTGCTTCTGTGAGTGATTGCCCTTGTTTGTTTGGTACATACTGTCCGTCCCGTCAGTCCCATCTAGTCTGCTGTGCGCGTTTAGTGTTTGTTTTGTAGTTTCTTCTGACCGGCCTATTCCCCGCTATTTCTCTCTCTATCTATCTTATCCTTATACTCCTACTTGGTTCTTCTGCTCCTCTCCCGGGTATTCTCTATAGGGCCGTATCCTGGCGGGTTCCTACCAGCTCCAGCCTATCCCCACCATCTGGGGCTCTAGCGAACACTCGGTCTGACTTCAGGCTCTACACCCTGGTGAGTTGCTCGTCCTTTTCTCTTTCACTCTCCGGTCACCCCGGTACTCTGCCAAGGTAAACCCGGGGTACCATAACAGGTAGTTGCATTGCAGCTTTATTAATTGATGTGTCCAGCAACCTAGAGAAACTTTTAAGTGATGAATTGCTAGAAGCCGGATCAAAGCTGGACTTGAGTTTAATAGATGCAGGGACATCTGAGACAGTAGATGCTAGAGGTACTGTTTTGCTGAAGAATTCTTTAAGTCGCAGGGACCTCTTGAGATGATGCTGTTCAATTTTGGATTGAAACCCTTCGAAGTAAGCTTCTGTAATAAAAGAAAGGCCCTTGTTCAGGACTAAAATCTCAGTGTCCGTAAAGCTCCTAGAAGATAAATTGAAGATCAAGTCCTCTTCGAGCGAGTGGCTCTGGGATCGTCGACATTGGCCTCCCCTCCTGGTCGCCCTCTGTGTCCTCCTATAAGATTCTTGCCTCTGCTGCCAGCGGGGGGTTTGCCCTGAAAACCCTGCTCAGTTGAGGATGCTGAGGTCACAGGGGTGCCATCCAGGTCATTGTAACTGGTGTTTGGCCCACTAGAGGCCTCATAGGCTCCCCTGACCACAAATGGTCTCTGGCGATAAGGTCTGTGGTGGGAGTGGTGGTGGTTGTTGTATTTCAGTGCTCGAGAACCAGGGGTACACCTGATTCTCCTCGTAGTCACGTTGAACTTTGAGGAGTTTGTCCTTTTTGAACCGGGTCAATTCAGCTGTGTAGCGAACCATTTGCTGATCCATCTTAGCCAACCAATCCTGTTCAGAATCGGTTTGCAGGGTAGGTTTTTTGTCACGATTGTAAATCCTGTAAGCTCCTTGCTCTGCTTTACCACTCTGCTCGACTCCTCAATGACCAGGAGAAGCATATCAAAGGACGCCTTATTTAACACGACTCTCCAGCAGCGGTACGCAGGCACTGCAGCGCTAATAACAAGACAAAACACTAGCGAGGATAAAGAGCTGGGGAAACTAGCATAGAAGAAAAAGACAAAAGCAAACATGCTTGTAAAAGCAGAGAATATAGCAAAGAATATATACAAAGCCCCAAGTCAATGTATCCACTTGCTCTCACGCTGTAATAGAATAGATTCACGGTCATCCCCTATGAAAGAAATGGGTATGTGGTCAATGCCCATCCATCTTAGGTCCTGCAGTGCGAATTATGAAGGGCAAGTTGTTCTTTAAGTTTGCAGACGCTTTTTCCAGAAGCGAGCAGCCCGTGCACTCTGGCCAATAATTACCACAGATACTTCAATACCAGTGTTCTCCAACAAGTCATTGTTGGCGAGCCATACTAGGGGCAGAAGCCTTCACGATTTACTCTGCAGAAATGACATCTGCACTAGCCCCTCTAATTTCCTCAGCAGACAACCTGGCTGCTATAAATGCATGGGTTACACTACCTGCACCCAGTTCGATACCGGACCCCACTTCATTCATCCCATCACTTCCCAGAAGTACCATATTGCTTTGGTGATCACATGTAACACCAAATTCGTAATGTATGTGATTCGCTGTCCCTGCAGGAAGATCTATGTCGGGAAAACCATCCGCAAACTTAAAGAATGACTTGCTCTTCACAAATCGGCGGTTAAGTCCATTCTGGATGGTAGGGATACTGACCAGCCTGTAGCCAAGCACCGGTTGACCGTGAATCTATTCTACTACAGCGTGAGAGCAAGTGGATACATCGGCTTGGGGCTTTGAGCCCCTTGGGACTCAATGAGACTTTACCTTTAAATTGCTTTATTTAACAGCATTAATCAATATTCAGATAATCTTGTCTTAAAATATGCTTTTTTCCTTTCTGATCTACCTCTATTCGAACCTCCCCTCTAGTACTTTTTTTATTCTTAACGATAGGTTTCTTTTTTGTATATATTTGTATGTATTCTTTGCTATATTCTCTGCTTTTACAAGCATGTTTGCTTTTGTCTTTTTCTTCTATGTTAGTTTCCCCAGCACTCTATCCCCGCTAGTGTTTTGTCTTGTTATTAGCGCTGCAGTGCCTGCGTGCATTTAGTGCACTTTATTGTCAACTTATTACATGCTTTGCTCTGGTGATTCATTTCCATCTCTTTCACTTTCAGTATACTGATGCTTCTTCACTTTTCTCCCACACAGCTGTGCTACTTTGGGTGTCGTTGACAACCAGGTGCGGAATCCCCACCTCCATTGCCACAGCAACATTGCAGGGAGTAATTCTTCTGGGCCTGCCCCAACTGCAGGCATCGTGGTAATGGCAGAGTGTGGTAAGTTTACTGTTTACTATTTATCTATATATAGCCTTGCCTGTGGTGTCAGTCTTGTTCTCTGTGCTTTGTTAGTGTCTATTGATACATTTTTCTTTGATGAAAATTGTCTTTTAATGATTAAAATGGACTAATATTCTTTGAATAATCTCTCTTATTGGACTTTATTAAAACTCCAGCGTGCTTTCTATAGTGTTGGACATGTATATTTTACCTTTTTGATGAGCACCAGGAGCAGTTACCTTATTACTTGGTGTCAGTCTTTTGGACATATATATATACATATATATATATATGTATGACTCAAAATATAGAAACCTTTAAAACTTTACCATTCAAATGCCAAAAAGCAATGAAATTACGACATTAAGGCT
>WWET01003262.1:32515-45000 GCA_011038615.1 Limnodynastes dumerilii | reverse complement strand
TATACATACATACACAGGGCACAGGTTTTTGGTGGATTTTGATTTGCATATTTAAGATTATATTTATATTTATGCATATGGATAGGAAAGTATTGGCTGTTGATAATTAGCATACCCGGAGAAAACAAGGCTGCATGTCACTTTGAGAAAGGGCGGATCTCGCTCAAAATGCGTCACCTGGCAGCACTTTACGGCAGTTCCCATTGAATGAGGATACCAGACGGAGAGGATGGCGATTTTGGAGCCTTAGTGATCCTGGGACCTGTTTACAGCTGGCTAATCTTGTTTTTCCATCTCCTTTGGGATTCTTCTTTTAAAGGTATTGAATCCGTTTTATGGTTGTTCAATTTGTGTTTTATTGATTGTTATTAAAGAAGGATTATGAATTTTTAACACATTCCATGTTTTTTCTGTTTTAATACCAACATATGCATTCCCCTGGAGGGGACTATCCATAGAAGAGGAGACCACTTAGCCACCATTGGATATTGGACTTAGCCACCATTGGATATTGTTGATATTACACTGGACTCTTTAATTATATACCATTCTGAATTCTTTTATATACACTTAAATATAGTTTGGCTGGATTTAATTTATTCCATAGGGTGTGTTTTTAGTGGACCATTTTATTAAGTTATTGCATCACGCATTACCAACACCCACAGAAGTCAGTGCAGCGCTTATCTTTTTCACATTTTGTATTTCTTTCTTTCTCCCAAACTCCCTTAACAGTAGGTTTTCCAAGAAAGTTTCAGTGCTTTGACCTTCCGAATGCTTTGGAAGGTCCACAAAGCACAGGTTGTTTCATCTCAGTCTTCCCTCCAGGTCTGTGAGTTTAGAGGTACAAGCTTGAATTTGCGCAGTCAGATCTGCCATTTAATTGGGTTAACAGTGTCTTCCAACGCTGAGACCCGATGCTCCACCACCCCTACTCTTGCTCTTGTTCTCTGGATATCTTGCTGAAGCATAGAGATGTCAGCCTCAACTTCCCCCATTTTATCTCCCAAAGTTTTTTCACAAACTGATTGCTAGCAGTACTTGTTGCAGGATAGGAGATTCTTTGTTTAGTTGAGAGGGATTACTTTCCATTGGTTCAATAGGCAGATGAAGTTAAGCATCTGAATATAAAATATAATATTATGTGGGCGCTAAAAGCTTATCTATAATAAAGTGCAAACCAGTGATCATAAAACGTGCATGAAAAATTTTAAATGATGGTCTATTACAAAATCCCCATAAAATTCTGTATTATACTAAAAATAAAATGAAACTCACACAAAAATCTGTATTATCCCGAAAACTAGGATAAAACTCACCCCAAAATCGAATACCTTTAAAATAGTTGCAATATGATGCCTAGTTAAAGGGCAAAGTGATATTGAATGGAAAGTAAAAACTTAAGAAGCATAAAAATATATAAAATATATTCTATTATACCAAATTAGTGGAAATCTGTGACTTAATATGAAGTGCGCTATATAAAATATATATTCAATATAGACATATCAAATAAAAAAGTTCAACGGATATTGTGTAGTCAACTTCAGAGATAATGATCAGCAAAAAAGATTCAGATTCTCTGATCCAGTGGAGAAAAATAATAACGTGCTCATAGTTAGTAGTCTTATAATTTTGGAAGATTCGATTCTCTAAACCCGTAAAAAGGATGATCCCATGTTCACAGTTAGTTTTCCTACGGTTTTGGAAACTTCAATCTCCTGCCGACCAGTGTTTCTAAGGGCCTGATCCAGAGCAACGCTCGCAAGCGAGCGTACGCTCATCGTATGCGAATTTTCGGCAAAAATTCGCAATGCGCATGCCCAGTATGACAGGTTCCGGTCGCCCGAGCGTCATGAGCGAATAGCGGGCGTATCGTTAGCGTATTTTTCGCTCGCTGGGCGTATTTTTTTTACGATGGTCGGCTGGGCGCCCGTTTTACTACAGGGAGGCGGGGATAGCCATTTAAATTGTACAGTATGGGCGTGCTAAGCGTATTTTCTGCGAATTTTCGTACGGCCGACGGTCGTACCCAGTGTAGGGTATAGCCGCCGTAAGCAGGGACTTTACTATGGGAGTGCTAGGGGCGTGTAGGTTGATACGACGAGCGTACGTTCGCATTCGCCCGTCGTGCGAATTTTCGTAGCGCTGGATCAGGCCCTAAGTGTGCAAACTCTGTCTGGTGGGTCGGCGTTCTCCACAAGGTTGCGGTGGCTGTCAGAAACCCCGCTGGCATACGGTTGCCGCGCTTCCCAATGACATTAGTTGCTCTTCTTCCTGGGTATATTCTAAACCTTCATATAGTAGTTAAAAATACAAATAAATAACCTAATAAACAAATCAAATAAAAAAAGCTGAACAGAAAAAAGGGAATAGCATTTTACATAGGGTAAATAAAATAATAAAGACTCCCTATATGGGCAACTCTAAATGGGAACTCTAAAAGTGAAATGGTAAGAAAAAACATGGACCAGCAAAGAAACCCCAATGAATGTACCCCCAAGCACAAATGGAAACCTTATTGGGGCATGTACAGAATATTACAAAAAATTGATATGTCACAGGATGTACTTATAAAAGTACAATGTATGCGTCAACCCCCACTACCTTGAGAAAGATTGAATCAAAATGCGTCGAGAGTGCAACTAGAGGCAGAAGGTGTTTGTGCTCCAGACAGCTATTGTGTGAGAAGTGTGATTTTACCTGGGTTCAACATCAATCACCACTCTAACCTTAGATCTGGCACGGGGTTTCCCCCATGTGGGGTGTTCATTTTTTGTTATTTATGTTTTGTTGTATACTTTTGTTGGTATCAATTTATATTATGATGAATAAAATATGTACATTTTTTTTACACATTGTGATCTATTTTCTCCTATCTGTATAAACACGGATATCAGGACTGGTCCTCCTACTATGATAATTCATATTATTCTCCTGAGAATCAAAGGAGCATCTTTTAAATACTATCTGAAGATTTAGAATATACCCTGGAAGAAGAGCAACTAATGTCATCAGGAAGCGCGGCAGCTGTATGCCAGAGGGGTTTCTGACAAAATCTGCAACCTCGTGGAGAACGCAGGGCCGCCAGACAGATCGTGCACACTGAGAAATATCGGCCAGCAGGAGATTGAAGTTTCCAAAACAGTAGGACCACTAACTGTAAACACGGGATCATCCTTTCACAGGATCAGAGAAGTGAATCTTCCAAAATTATACGTGATTAATTTTCTCCACTGGATCAGAGAATCTGACTGTCTTTTTTGCTGATCATTATCTCTAAAGTTGACTACACAATATCCGTTGAACTTTTTTTAAATTTAATATCATATCTATACTGAATATATATTTTATACAGCGCACTTCATATTAAGTCACAGATTTGCACTAATTTGGTATAATAGGATATATTTTATATACTACTTTTCTACTTCAAAAGTTTTCACTCTCCCTTCAATATCACTTTGCACTTTAACTAGGCATCATATTGCACCTATTTTAAAATATTAGATTTTTGGGTGAGTTTTATCTTAGTTTTCAGTATAATACAGATTTTTGGGTGAGTTTCATTTTATTTTTAATATAATACAGAATTTTATGGGGATTTTGTAATAACCATCATTTAATATTTTTCACCCACTTTTTATGATCACTGGTTTGCACTTTATTATAGATAAGTTTTCTTTGCCTCCTCCTCCGCAGCACACCATGGGTTAACCTTCCGTGTCAGGAGTCCACAGGAAAGAAAGAAAGACCTGTCGCTATAATGCCGCCACTCCCCTTCCTCTCACTGTCTTTCTTTCTTTCCTGTAAGGAGTCCAGACAGGGCAGGTTATGTTTCTTTAGCGAGGGCGGGTTGGCAGGGACGTCGGTGGCGCGGCAGCATATGGCAGCGGCCATTTTCTTGGAGCCCGCACTGCATATGGCGGTGGCCATTTTCTTGGAGCCTGTGTTTATCTATGCAGAAAACAGACGCGTCAGTGTCTGTGTCAGTATCATCAGTGAACGTGGGGAGGTTTTTTTTCAAAAGCCTCATGCGCTGGAGCATGCTGGCAGTGTTTCCATGCAGACACTGACAATGCAGGAGGAAAGCAGGACACAGAAATCCGGGTAAGCTCCCCACATGTACATTGTTTTATATGTTTTTAGAAGGATTTGTAGTTAGTTTAGTGTTTTCTCTGTAGATCGGAACACAGCAGGTACAGAGCCGAGCTGAAAGCCAGGCACAAGAAGCAGCATGCATCTCGTTGCTCCATGTGTGATGCCAAGCTGCCAGGTAAATACAGTGAAATGGCATGTGGGGAGTGCAAAAAGCAGCAATAACAGCCTTCACAGGAGATGCTGCAATTAGTACAGCTGATGAAGACGTCCATGGCTGACACATTTGTTACTAAGGAGGACTTAGCAAAGTTTCCGGCAAAGAGGCTTAGAGATACAAGGAGCGAGAAGTCGCAGGACTCAGAACCAGATGTACTCACGCTGTTTTCAGACAAGTCGGGCTCAGAAACAGGTTCTGTCCATTCTAATGCAGAGGCAGACTTTAACCAGGATTTAGTGTACAATCTGCTCAAACTTATACATAAGTCCCTTAATATTGAACAGTCACAAGAGCAGCTTCAATTACAGGAGGCCTTATTTGAAGAGAAAAAGAAAAGGGCCAGAACATTTTCTCTGTCTCAAGCCTTAAAGGACGTAGTGGAGGAAGAGTGGAAGTGTCCTGACAAAAGACTTCCGGTATCTTTGAAGATGTCTAAACTTTATCCTTTTAATATGGAGGAAGTTAAAAAATGGGAGAATCCGCCTCATGTGGACGCGGCAATCGCAAGACTTTCACATAAAACTACTTTGCCATTGGAGGATGTAAATATATTTAGAGATTCAATGGAGAAGAAGATAGAAGTGGGCCTAAAAAAAAAACACTCCATTGCTGGAGCCGCCTTGAAACCAGCAACAGCTACGGCTATTACTGCGAGAGTGGTTCAAAGCTGGTGTGGCAAATTGGAAAATAACATCCTAGATGGAGTGAAGAGAGCAGAGTTGCTGAAGTTCATTCAAGATATTCAGATAGGAGTGGAATTCCTGTGTGAGGCCACTATGGACTCCGTAAGATTGGCAGCAAGGGCAACCGCTAATGCAGCTGTGACCAGAAGGGCCCTCTGGTTGAAGCCCTGGGCAGGGGGATGTCCAGTCCAAATTTCTTACCATCCCTTTCAAGGGGATTTGCTGTTTGGCAAACGTCTAGATGAAATAATAGCTAAATCGTCAGGGGGGCAAGTCACAGTGGTTACCCATGGACAAAACTGCAAGAAGAAATTTCACAGGCAAGGGCTTCAAGTCAGGATCAAGTGACCTCAAAGAGGCAAGGTCATACTGACCAGGAAGGAGCTACAGGAGAGGGCAATATAATCTGCCCAGGGAAAAATTTCGTCCCCAAAGGGGGAGAGACGTCAGAGCCAATCTCAAACAAATGGCCCAGTGACGCCAGAAGTGGCAATCCAGACACTGCAGTCGGGGGCAGACTGTTGGGATTTATGAAACAATGGTCATCAGTAACCTCGGACATATGGGTAAAAGACATCATATCACACGGATACAAAATCGAGTTTGTAAAGATCCCGTTGAATCACTACAGCCAGTCACCTACTCCGGTAAGCAAAGAGGAGCGGTCAGCCTTAAGCTCAAGCCTGCTGCTGATGATTCAGCAGAAGGTAGTAGTGGAAGTGCCTATGCAGGAACAATGCCTGGGCTTTTACTCAAGATTTTTTGTAAAACCCAAAGCCTCGGGTGGATTCAGGACCATTCTCGACCTAAGAGGGTTGAACGCTTTCATCAATGTGCGTCACTGAAGTCCATAGTGACAGGTATTGTGTAAGGAGATTTTCTGATGAAAATAGATTTGAAGGATTCACCAAAGGTTCTTGAGGTTTTAAGTATTCAGAAGACACTTCCAATTCAGGACTCTTCCATTTGGGCTAGCAACATCGCCCAGAACATTTACAAAGATCTTGGTGGTCCTAATAGCGGAACTGAGGAAGATAGGAATAGCGATATGGGCCTATCTGGACGATATTATCATAGTGGCACCAACACGCCAACTGGCTCTTCGACATACCTGAAACCACAGTACAGTTTCTATCCCGGCACGGCTGGCTAGTAAACAAAGAAAAGAGCCAATTGGACCCATGTCAGAACATGCAGTACCTGGGGGTAGTGATAAATACAAGGAATATGAGAATCACTCTGTCACAAGACAGGAAAATGAAAATATTAAGGCAATGTGCGCTGGCAAAAAGCAGGACTTGGCTGCCGACAGTGTAATGTCTGAAGATTTTAGGACTCATGTCCTCGGCCATTGACACAGTGGAGTGGGCAAGACTCCATATGAACTATTTCCAATGGGCGTTTCTTTGTCAGTGGAACAAAGATCCGAAAGACCTCAAGCAAAAAATCATCCTCACAATGAAAGCCAAATTGGATCTCGAGTGCTGGTCGCAACCACTAGTGTTGGAGAAAGGCAGATCATTCGCCATTACCAGGTTGTAGTAGTAACTATGGATGCCAGCACATCTGGTTGGGAGGCAGTCTGCAGCTCTCATCTGGCTCAAGGAATCTGGCCTACAAGTGTAAAGAGCACCCATTCAAACATCAGGGAGTGTGTGGCAGTCCTTCGAGCATGCAAGAATTTTCAGCATCTACTGGAAGGTCAACGAGTACTGATAAAGTCAGACAACAGCTCAATGGTAGCCCATATCAACAAAGAAGGGGGCACAAGAAGTTGGAAGATTATGGAGGAGGCCAGGAAAGTCCTGCATTGGGCAGAAAATCATACATTGAGCATATCTGCCATTTATATTGCAGGCGAACATACAGGCAGACTACTTAAGCAGGCACGAATGGCATCCAGGCGAATGGGAATTGAAGGACTCAGTCTTTCAGCAGATCATAAAGAAATGGCTGTTGCCTCAAGTGGATCTGTTCATGTCACACAGAAACACAAAAGTAAATGGTTATTTCTCAAGATACAGGGATCGCCAGGCATTAGAAACATGTGGAGCCCATTTAGCTTGGGGTATGCTTTTCCTCCGCTACCTATCATCCCGAGGTTCCTGACCAAATTACAGCAGGAGCGGGTAACAGTGATTGCAATAAAGACATTCTGGCCTCGGAGGCCATGGTTCATGAGGGCCGTCAGCATGCCACAAGAATCTTAGAGATTACCAGTGACAGTAGACCTGCTAACGCAGGGACACCTTTGTCACCCAGCACCGCAGGCACTATCACTGACGACCTGGCTCTTGAGGCCAAGATATTAAGAGCAGAAGGGTGCTCAAGTAAAGTAGTAGGTACTCTACTAAAATCCAGGAAGGACACAACCAATTTGACCTATCGCAGAATCTGGAAGAAATTTGCCTGCTGGTGTCTGGAGAAGCATCGGCAGACATCAAATATCAAGTTTTTGCAGAGTGGCCTTGACAAGGGCCTAGCTCTAGTAAAATGCAAATTTCCACCATAGGTGCAGTACTAGGCATGGATGTGGCAGGAAACAAGTATGTGGCAAGGTTCGTCCAAGTGGCAAATAAAATAAGGCCATTATTCAAAGAGCCAGTAGCACAGTGGGACTTAAACCTGGTATTAAATGCTCTCACTGGCCCTCCGTTTGAACCCCTGCAAGAAGTGGACTTAAAATTTCTAACTATCAAAATAGTCTTCTTAGTGGCAATCACGTCTGCCCGCAGGGTCTCAGAATTGCAGACGTTGTGGTCTGAGCAGCCATACTTGAAGTTTATTCCTAGCAAGGTGGTCCTACGGACTAACCCTCTGTTTTTGCCAAAAGTAGTCACCACCTTTTACCTAAACCAGGAAATTGTACTTCCATCCCTCTGTGCTGAACCAAAAAACCCGAAAGAACAAAGACTGCACACGTTGGACCTGGTGAGAAACATCAAGATTTATCTGGATAGGATGGCATCGTTTAGAATTGCAAAGCAATTATTTGTTCTATTCTATGGGCCAAGAAGAATCCAATCCGTCAATTGCCAGGTGGCTAAAAATGTGCATCGAGCGTCATCTATTGAGAAAGGACGACGCCTGAGACGCATTTAATTTTCCGGACTTTGAATCAGCTGTGCTGTACCTTCTCCCTGCCGTAGTGCATCCGGTGCCCTGGGACCTCTTTTCCACCTGCTGCCTGGACGTCCACACTTTGCAGCGTTTCCAGGACGCTTGTTAATCTCGGTAGAGGAGTTTTTTTACCCCACAGCTTGTAAATTATGTCATTTTATGTTGACATGTCACTGTTTTTATTATGTACCTAGTAAACTTAAGATTTTAAGACTCAAAGGTCTAACATAATTTTTATCTGTTTACTGATCCATATTATTTTCTCTCTTTTATCCTATGCAATAACGCTGATGAGAGAACTACAGTGGACATTTTATTCTTGGGGATACATTGTGGACTGACATTTCACCTGTATGCTGCTTTCCCTATGAACATTCATGGTTTCTATACATAAACGTTTTTGTACCATTATAGACTTTTATCCAGCGCTGTTTATATTTTACCCATATTTATATTAGTATTGCATAAATGTCCAGTGTTTACTGAAATTGTATACTGCGCATGCATAGTAAATTTTTAACGTAATCTACGTATATTTTCAGTCTTAAAAACTGCATATACGCAATCTACGTACCGAAAAATTACTACGCATGCGCAGTATACAATTTTGGTAAACACTGGACGTATATGCAATACGTCTGGTGGTCTGAATACGGCCCTCCATGTGCAGTAAGGGAGACAGAAGGTTGCAATATTCTTTAATTAGAGCAACTTAAGATGCCATTCCCACCAAACAGGCTTCCTCCTCACTGTCTTCCCTACGCCAGCCCAATTAAGTGCTGGCTTCGGTCCTCTTTATGGTATTCAACTGTACCAGTTCAGTCAGACAACTGAGCTCCGATCCCCTGTGCATTCCACAAGGCAGGTCAGGTAGCAGAAACAGGGTGAATTTTGTTCAGGAAGGAAACTCCACCTCAGTGAGGAGTAAAAGAGAAAGATACTCCACACTGAAGAGGAGAAAGAAAGAAAACCACTTTAAATGTTGCACACCTAAGGGACAGATTATTAAAAAATACCTTTTATTAGTAACAATGTTAAAATAAGAAATTAATGCTGAGCGAAAAAATTATGCAGCAGTGCTAAATATAAATGTCACAAATGACAGTTTTAAAAAAACCAAACAGAAAAGCAGCAGGTGATAGCCAGAACCCCCAATCGCCCAAGCCCCATGCAGGAAAGTACTATGTAGCTAACGGTAAGTATCGGGCTAGGGAGCCCTAAATAACCCTAGAAGCTTGAAAATAAACAAAACAAAAAAATCGCCTCACGGCGATGCTTCACTCCGTTAGGAGTACTGTATCTTCCTGTTATAAACTGTGAAAAGGTCTTACCCGATCATCGTGGGGAATGGGAAGCCGGAGGTCTGGATACAAAGAGGATCACTTGCTGTCTGTGAGGAAGCCACGGCTAGTACTGTACTATTAACAGACTGTGTGGGACTATGTCTGTGCTGCTTTATATCTCTTTTTTCTGAATTCTGTTCAGCACTGTAGCTCCATACACCACAGCGGGGCATGTTCCAGGGGCTTTACTCTGGTGCACCGACGGTCCGATGGAGTGTCCAGGCAGGCCAGCGGTGTCTAGTGTGAAGCTGTCCTCTCTGGTGAGTTCAAGTAGTGGTTGCGATGCCAATGGACGGAGAAAGTGTCGGGTGAGGTAGAATAGCTACAGACAGCATGTCTTACTCCATCGGCTTCCAAGCCACAAACCCCAAACCTTAAACTTTAACGCTATCCCTGATCATTACCTGAAATAGCACTTGCTAAACTGTATCACAAATCAATATTTAAGTTTCTCTTAGGATCAAAAGGCTCATTATATCCATTGGACTGTTTTGATGATTTGTATACGTTGCCACATAGAGACTTCAATTGCTCTATCATGATGACTTATTTGTTTTTTAAGTGAAAATTTTCTGGGAAAGTCATGCTACAAAATATGAAAACATAAGTATTTTAAAGATATTTTTATTCCAAACTTGTCTCCAATAGCAGTAGTTAAGAAAATATTAAAAGTATTTGCTTTCACATTGAAACCATAACAATGGAAAATTTTATCTAAATCCCCAAATCCTTGGGTAAATCAATGAATATTAACTTTTTTATTACAGCATTAAAAATTAAAATGATTAATCTTGCAAATAAATGGGGTATGTTTTCTGTAATGGAGAAAGTAAAACTATTGGGAGTTACACAATTGGTAAGAAATAGTTTGGAGATAACAACCAACCGATCTAGACCCATATAAGCTAAGATATAAAAACATTTTTTAAAAACCGCACTTAAATACATAGGGGCAGATCCAGAACAACGTTTTCCACCGTATTTATGCCTGTGGAGACATAAAAATGCTTTTTTGTATGTACTGAGCATGCACGTGGCAGATGTTACACTACGTAAATATGAGTGTAACAGTAGCGTAAAAACATTCGAGGGGGCATGCCAATATTATGATAGTCATAAGTACGATGAAATTATGCAATGTAGGCGGGGGCTTGCATTTAAATCGTACAGTATGGGCGTGCTTAGCGGCATAACTACGTGCAGGCTTTACGTACGTGTGCGGATGTGAGCGGTTGCGCTGCCAAAAGTTATGGTAGGGTTTGGAACGCGTAAAGCGGCCAAAGTACGTACATGCAAGGGGAGTGCTTAGAAGGTACGCTTGCATAAAAACGCTACGCTAGGAAACGGATTACAAGCGGAGTTCTCGATCTACCCCATATTGTGTAACATAACAGACTATTATTAACAAAGGACAACAGTTAATTATTTCACGCTATACTGATTTCTACTGTGCAGTTAAGTGGTTAAAATCTGTTGCTATCTTCTTGAGGTGATGACAGGAAATCTGCTCTGTACAGGAGAACATAAACATCCATTTTGACAGTAACATCTTGATATTCAGTAATCAATAATTCAATTGAGAACTAATAAGAATCGATTATGAAAATGTTCAGTATAGCAAACCAGTAAAATTTTATTGAATTTGAAACCATTAAAAAATTACAGAGGACTTCTTCCATTATGCGACTCTAATGTACAGAATTTTTTATGCTGAATTCCATAGTGAAATCTTGATTTCCATACGTGGGCCTTCCGCATTGGAAAACTTAAGGCAGGGATCTTGATGTGGAAAGCTTGGCAATCAGATTCTAGCTCAAACTTTCAAATACCAGAAAATGTCAGCTTGGATCTGATTAGGCAAAATCTCAATTTTTCCTTTCCTGCAGCTTAGTAAATCTGGCCCCTTGTGTAAGTTGCCTGACGGTCTTAATTCTGGATCTGGCACAGAGTATCTCTAGATGCCAGTAATTCTTTTACAAAAGACAACTTTTATTTTAGATTTGACTATGCAGTAGTAATTTCTCAATAGTGAAGAATGCAAATGCATATAAAATATAAATAAAAACTGTAAAAGTCTACAACCACAGTGAAATTACTATTGCAAAATCCGGATGGGATAGGACTTTTGGTGGGTGTTGCATATTGTACAGAAAAGGTAATAATGTGTTTAGTGGACAGTTAATAACAGCAAAGGAATTGGCTGAAGGTTGAATGAGTTGATGGGCTTTTCTCTACATTTGTCCTATGGAAGAAACAGCTTTTCTTATTAGTACATGAGAGCCTTTTTTGCACACACATACACAGTATGTAATGTTTTGTCAGTAAGATATATTTATTTTATTAGGTATCCCATGTGCTAAATATAGATTCCAAAATGATTTTGTTTTATTTAACAGGAATAAAGCAAGTTTCTTTGCACCTTGACTCTTTACAGCTGTGTTTCTGCCCTTTCTATAACTAATTTTCAATGAAGCTGTGTCTGTTACTGTGAAATCATTACATTTCCTCATCTTCTCTTTTCCTCAGATAGCTGCTTGATTTGTCGGCTGTACACGACATGCAGACCTGCCTTATTAGCCACATTAAAATGTGCCTCTAGAGCTGGATGGAAGTCATTAAATCTTGGATTAGGGACATAATTGAAGCTGATAATATGAGCTCCATCTTCCTGCTTGTGTTCCTCATTCCCAAGATCTCGCTTCTTTCTCCTAAGATCTAAATCATTTTGCAGCTTCAGGTCTTTGTTCAGCTTGCCTTGCTCAAAATCTGGTACTGCACCATTCATTTTTAAATCTGTTTCATCGTCCCCAGCAGGTTGAATACCATCTGCTGGCCCTGCCAATTCTATTTTATCACCTTGCGCCTTGGGGATCTGACCTTGATTCTGTAGGTCTTGGTCCACCCTTTGAATGGTTACTTCTCTGAAAGCTGCTTCTTTTTGATGTTTGCCTGTCTCAACTAGAAATACTTTCTGTTGTTGTAAGTCTTCTACTTCTACATGTGCCATATTACCTTTATGTT
>WWET01003262.1:4220-26114 GCA_011038615.1 Limnodynastes dumerilii | reverse complement strand
TCCCATTACTGAGGTCAGATATCCCGAGCGAGGCAGATTAGTGTTTGGGCATCCTTTATTCCATCTAGCCATGCGATCTGTACCTGACTTTATGTCAGGGGGTTGTTTTTACAGAAGAAGATTTCACTATGGCTTTTTAAGGAAGCATATGGAATTTTTTAATAAATAATTGATATTATATTCTATGGATTGTTGAAGTCCGTTTTTTTACAGTAAATGGTGAATGTTTCTATTTGTCTTTAAAAGTGTTCTTTGGTACTAAGTTCCTCTTTATAAACTGTGTTGTTCAGTCTATTTGTGGTAAAGAAAATTTTTGCAGAAGAGAAGAGAAGGTTTTGGTTCCTTTGGCAGTGTACAGGTGCCAAGTCCTGCTGGAAAATGAAGTCATCATCTCTATAAAGCGTGTCTGCTGAAGGAAGCACAAAGTGCTTTAAAATGTCCTGGTAGATGGCTGCGTTGACTCTGGACTTAATAAAGCACAGTGGACCAACACCAGCAGATGACATGGCTCCCCAAATCAACACAGACTGTGGAAACTTCACACTGGACTTTAAGCATCTTGGATTATGTGCCGCTCCATTCTTCCACCAGACTCTGGGACCTTGGTTTCCAAATGAGATGCTAGATTTGCTCTCATCAGAAAAGACGACTTTGGACCACTGAGCAACAGACCAGTTCTTTTTTTCTTCAGCCCAGATAAGACACTTCCGACGTTGTTTGTTGTTCAGGAGCAGCTTGACAAGTGGAATACAACATTTGAAGCCCATGTCTATCCATCTGTGTATGTGCAGCTCCCCCACACTTTTGAATGGCCTTTTCCTGACAATCCTCTCCAGGCTGCTGTCATCCCTGCTGCTTGTGCACCTTTTTCTTCCACACTTTGCTCTTCCACTTAACTTTCTATTAATGTGCTTTGATACAGCACTTTGAGAACATCCAACTTCTTTTGCGGCTCCATTTGAGGCTTTCCCTCCTTGTGGAAGGTGTCAATGATGGTTTTCTGCACAACTGTTAGGTCAGCAGTCTTCCCCATCATTGTGAATTCTACTGATCCAGACTGAGAGACCATTTAAAGGCTCAGGAACCCTTTGCAGGTGTTTGGAATTAATTTGCTGATTAGAGTGTGATACTTTGAGCCTATAATATTGAACCTTTTCACATTATTCTAATTTTGTGAGATTTTGATTTTGGGGTTCTCATAAGCTCTAAGCCATAACCATAAAAATGTATCCAAATAATGGCTTGAAATATCTCACTTTGCATGTAATGAGTCTATATAATATATTAGTTTCACCTTTTAAGTTGAATTACTGAAAGTTTTGAACGATATTAAACATTTTCAAGATTCACCTGTATATGCAAACAATCTATAGTTTTGAATTTGACTTAGAAACACAGAATTTGACAGCAGATAAAAGACCATCCAGTCTGCTAATTTTTTTATTTTTTTTATATATAAATGATTTTTATTTGAAAAGCAATATATTCCATTGTTCAGAGAACAGGAGACCCAAAAAAGGTTGGCAGTAAGCAAGGTAGAAAGTCTTAGCATATACCTTTACTACAGAATTACAAGATACTCGTCTAAACTGGTTGGCGAATTATCTAGCAACAATTTGCTAAATTTTAAATGAATTTCCAAAATAACTAAAGCTAAGACTTATGGGGGAAAGAGAAAGGGGGTAAAGGGAGACAGTCTCACTATGTAAAAACTACTACATACATCAGCAGACAGCTAAACACACAAAATGGAAGTTGCTCAATCAATTTATAGGTAAATGCAAACAGGTGCATGAAAGGCAGGGGTAATCTGCTAGAAACAGAAACACAGGAAAGGCCCCAGCAACAATGCCATTAAGCAGGACCACCAAATACAGAAAAGGCCTCGACGGTGGCTAGTGGCTTATCATATATTTGCGCAAATATGTGTAATGGACATTTCTGCGTTTTATTTTACAGATAGAACGATATAGTCTGTTACTGGTTAATGGCATTGTTGCTGGGGCATCAACAGACATTTACCCTGATCCATTTAATGTTTGTTAAGATGACTGATTATGGTACAGAAATAGGCTCACATTTCATGCTCAAATACCAAATACCAGAATTCATTATCAAGGATAAATTAAGGTGATTGCCCATGATTGCCAATGCTAGAATGGCAGGATTTCAGGGTTTTATATTGTGTTGATGTTTTAAACTCCATCTTTCTTTCCTTTAAGTGACACAATGTTTCCTCTCACGTTTCCTCTAAACCTACAACCCTCCAGTTTCATTACATGCCCTTGTGTTCTAATACTAATTTACCTTTGAAGAACTCCACCCTCCTTTACCTGGTTAAACCCCTTGATATATTTTAAAGCTTCTAGAATATCACATTTTCCATTTTCTCCTCTAAGATATACATGTTTAGTAACCTTTCTTTGTATATTTCTTGATGCAGACCATGCATGATTTTAGTTGTCCCTTTTCCATGGTTTCAAATATCTTTACTGTTTTTCTTTATGGATCTATGACTTCCAGAACTAAACATTGAATTATAGTTAAGGATTTATAGGTATAAAGTGGTAGTATTACTACTGCTCTATTTCAGCAACTAATTCCTCTCCCTACGCAACCAAGCATCTGACATGCCTTTCTCATTGCCTTGTCACATTTCTTACAAACCTTTAAGTGACATGAAATGATCACAC
The DNA here is from genome assembly GCA_011038615.1 of Limnodynastes dumerilii. Classification (NCBI taxonomy): domain Eukaryota; kingdom Metazoa; phylum Chordata; class Amphibia; order Anura; family Limnodynastidae; genus Limnodynastes; species Limnodynastes dumerilii. The sequence continues at coordinate 23,421 of WWET01003262.1, read as the reverse complement.
CTTGATCCTTTTCTTACTCAGTAATTTTCTATTTAGTGCCATCAATCCAATATACCACCTTTGGGTTTTTGAGCCAAGTGCATCATTTTATAAATTTTTTGCAATAAAAACTGTTACTGTCTACCTAGATCATCTTTACTATAAATACAACAAATAGGTATTAAGCATAAAAAAAAAAAGAAAAAAAAAATATATAGTTTGGGCTAACTCCATTTCATGTCTGTCATATCAACAGAATACCCCTGCTATATTCTGTATATTTTGAGAAATTCAGATAATTATATTATTCTAAATGGTGCATTCTACAGCAATGTTCAGTGACTGTAGATCACATTTTCCTCTTACTAATAACTCAGAATACTTAATATACATAGATGACTCTGGCAGTTGGATATGTGATTTTGACAAATGCAACTTACTGAGAAATATTTAATCAGTTGTACACATTATTTGTGTATTGTTTAGAAGCACCAATGGAACATAAAGGTTGGTCAAACTCATTATGACCATCCAAAACTGCTCATCTTGTAAACATGATATTATGAGAATAAACCCTGGAATACAATACTATCTAGAAACAAGAGATAAAAATGTGTAATTTGGTGAAACTACATATGGATGTTTTCTTTCTTTAATACAAGTGTGCTTTGGTTGTAGATAGACTCACCATTCTTGAGCTGCTTCTCCAGAACTTTCTCAGCCAGACCAAGGTCGATTCTCTTTAAATCCCCTATTACAACATCTGATCTGACATTTTTCTTGACATCCATAGCAGCATCTTCAGGTTTTGCTTCTAACTGCAGATCTTCATTTGGAGGCTGGGCATCCTGCTCGTTATTTATACTGATCCTCTCTGCTTCCTTGTTGGGTGCAGATTCTCCCTCAGGAAGTTGCTGAGGTACTGCTTCTTTAACAGCAGGGGCCTGGTCTTCATGTTCATGTTTAACATCTACTTTTTCTTTTAGTTTCTCATCTTTCTTAGCAACATCAAGCTCAACATCTGGCAGTTTCTTCTCCTCAGATGTCTCTTGGTCCTTCCGTATATCTACAGCTACTTCATCCCGTGGCACAGGAGGCTCATGTCTATGTGCCTCCCCAACCGGAATGGCAATGCCTGTTGATCAGGGAGACAGAAATTAAAGGGATTTTTATTAATGTAACGTTACTCAGCCTGTTACTTAGAAAAGGAAATAATTATATTACTTAGGTGTTTCTCCATAGGTAATACCCAACTTCTTTATAGACCATTCCTTTCCTGATAATGGTACTGTTGAACTCTCTATTTAAAGCAAATGCAAAGCACTGTTTCTTGACTATAACCCTGCCTTCAGAGACTACAATCATACTTTAGAATAATGTAGTATACACAGTATAAAGGAACACAATAGTATCAACAGCACTACACCATTCAGTGAAAAAGCAATATAATATAGTTGGATCATTCCACGTCAGTACAACCAGGTGTGTCCACCACCCATCTCAGATTTTTACGAAAATATTTTATTTAAGAGAGGATGTGAAAAAGACAATTTCTGCCAAATATCTCAACAGTTTGACCTTTAGTTTAATAAATATTTATTTTCATTTTATTAATCAAGGCCTATTTATTCCAGTTTATTTGAATTATCACAGGTGTTAATTAAGGAATCACCACAGAAGTGGGACCTCTAAGGTAACTGTTCGCCCGAATCCAAAAATCCAAACAAAATTACTGTATCTGACTTACAGTGAAAATACAAGCTTTTGGAACAAAATTAAAACCGCTAGGTTAAATCAATGTTAAAAATCCCAATTTATTTCAAGTACTTAACAAGGGTATACATTACTACCACAAAAAAATCAACATGGTACTCTGTTTTATAGTGAAGAAAAAAGATCATGAAGTTGACATTCGATTACTGTTGTAACACATATATAATTTACACAAAAAACCATTACATTTAAAAACTATACTAAAAAAGTGAGCAACCCTCCTGTACTGATGGGAAGGTGATTCCCTTTCCAAACTGCAACTGACAGAGAAAGTGAGAGGTAAGTCTGTACTGTATTTTGTTGTATGTTGTACAGCGCTGCGGACACCTTGTGGTGCCTTATAAACGATAATAATAATGCCGCACGGGGCAAAACTGTGAGTGTGTGTCTCTTAAGCAATTACACTGTAAATGCCACAGAGGATGAAGGACTGTTTAAAGTTGTAAAGAGCTACTTAATATGATGAAGTAAAATGACAATACTGATAATATGTTCGTACAATCTGACTGCCAAAACATCTAACGTTCTATGTGAAAGCAGGAAGTTTATAATGTAGATTTGAAAATAAAAATAAAATAAATCTACATTAAGGAATTGCATTGGTTATTGGTTGTAGCAAGACTTGCTTTTGATATATTTAAGTAAGTTATAATTAACTTCTTTCACACATTAAAACAGTAGTTTTACATTGAAGGAACAGATCTAATAACAGTAGCAGCATACAATGCATCTGTAGAGCACATTACACAATGGACCAGAGCTTCTGTTAGTGCATAAGCACTGCTGAATTTGTTGTGACCCATTCACCATCCCTACCTGTTTTCCTATTGCAGCACAGGCCAGGACCATCATCCTCCATGTCAGCGTTCCTCACATGGCCGCAAAGCCATGCCCCTTTTTACATTTTTTTCTTCAATTTTATTTAACATTTTCAGTCGGGAAGGGGGGGGGGGTTTCTGGGCAACCAGAGGAGGAGAAGCTGCCATGATTGACTATCTCTCGGTTTGTCTCCCTCTCACTTTCTCTGTCAGTTTCAGTTTGGAAAAGGAATCACCTTCCCATCAGTTTCTGTTAAGTTTCAGTTTCTGTATCGGAGGGTTGCTCACATTTTTAGTATAGTTTTTAGTTTTTTCTGTAAATGATGTATGTGTTACAACAGTAATCCAATATCAACTTCATGATTTTTTTTTCTTCACTATAAAACAGAGTACCAATGTATACCTTTGTTAAGCACCTGAAATAAATTGGGATTTTTAACATTGATTTAACCTAGTGTTTTAATTTCTGTTCCAAAAGCTTGTATTTTCACTGTAACTCGAAACAGAAGTCAGATACAGTAATTTGGTTTGAATTTTTGGATTCGGGACGGAAAGTTACATTAGGGGTCCCACTTCTGTGGTGATTCCTTAATCAACACCCGTGATACTTCAAATAAACTGGAATAAATAAGCCTTAATTAATAAATAGTTTAATATATTTAAAATCAATATTTATTAAACTAAAAGTCAAACTGTTGAGATATTTGGTAGAAATTGTCTTTTTGACACCCTCTCAACTAAAATATTTTAGTAAAAATCTGAGATGGGTGGTGGACATTTCATTTTTTTGGGTGATCTGATGTGGAATGACCCAGTTATATAATTCAGAGTTGACAATATACAGATGTGTTCACATTCAGCTTTAGACTCCATGGCAAAACTTTTGCAACATGGAATGCTAAGCTAATTGTAGGCCATTTTAAAATCAATAATAGTCTGTTTATCTAGTATTTAGAGGCTACCATGGTTCCCGCTTGGCATAATGATTGGAGTTGACATCAATCAACCATCACTCTGAGTGGGAGCTTCCAGGCAGTGAATAATACAAAATTTAGCTAGTGTGGTTAAACCGTATAGCCCATTAATAGGGATATCTCATTAAAAGCACAATGGGCTGGATCCAGACCTAGTTAAGTGCATGAACTTAGTTACTCCTGGGTTAAACCATGTTGATTGCAGGGGGAGTCATATTTCATCTGTTGCAAACAGTATTAGAGATGAGAGGTGATGCTTCCTATCCCAAGTCTAAATAACAGTGTGATAGTAAAGCTGGTCAGTATTTGTGTGCAGTAAGCAATTCAAATATATATCCCTGCATGCAATGAATACAATTAGCTTGACTCCCCCTGAAATCAACATGGTTTAGCCCAGGAGTAACTAAGTTTAAGCACTTAACTAGGTCTGGATCAGGCCCAATGTCTATCTTCATCTAAATCCATTTCATACACTGCTATTTTTAGAAAATATTGCTCAAGCTAGACTCGCACAGCAGGGATGGTGGCCCCTGTTTTAAGGCTGGCAGGGTTCCAAATCATCTTGTTCAGAGTATGGACAATCACCCAAAAGTGTGTCTGGCTGTTCCTCAGGAGTACCAGTCTGCACAAATGCATGTAGCCTTGTCAGCACTCCTCTAGCTGACACACTAATATTTATGCATAATAATAAATGCACACATAAGAAAGAACCTTAGCAAACAGAGTAATCTGATGTAACAGCTTAATAGTACAGAAATACACATCAGTATTAAGACAGAGGATTCACCTTTTAAGAGCGCCATACAATACCAGTCTATATATTATAAGATTGCTAATGAAAGATGGACAGTTGTCTGATAATAGGGTAATAGTACAGGAGTGTGATATGATAGGGGTATTGCAGGGTTCATATTTCAGCAAACCATGCTAATACTATAATTGGTTAAATATATATATATATTTTTTTTAATCAAGTAATTTTTTATTGACATTTTGTTTTTTATGTATAGAAAACAAAAAGTAAAGAAAGAACAAACAAACATCAACAACACAAAAAAGAAAAAACACACCCTCTCCCCAAACAGTACATTAACTAACATGGCCCATGTACATATAGTATGTAGTACTGTTAAGTATGCACATTCTTGACATTCATAAATGATTAATGCAAAACATAATTCAGTAATAAATAACTGTTCTCCAAACCATCAGTTGAGAGAGGATCACAAGCAGTATCAGAACCAAGTGCCGCATCGAGTCGGGAAATATATGGAGTAATACCTGTATAGTACATTGAATCCAACGATGGGGCCCAGATCTTATAAAACACATGCAAGGTTTTTCTAACTGAGTGTGCAAATTTTTCGTGAGTTAAGGACTCATTCACTAGTGTAAGCCAATCCCTTAGCAAAGGATGCGTGTCAGCCCTCCATTTACGCGAAATAACAACCTGAGCAAGTGTGAAGAGAGTATAGAGATATTTAGAAGTAACTTTATCAAAAGTACCTTCAGGGAGAACACCAAAAATACAGGCCTCTGAATCTGTAGGTAGATTTATGTGCAGAATTTCACACCCCCTCTCAGAATCTCTTCACCTCCGGGCAGCTCCAAAGCAAATGCCAAAATGTACCAGTGCATCCCCTACATCTGTGACACCTCTCATCTGAACGTCTACACAGACGAAACAGACGCTGTGGTGTCAGGTACACTCTATGTAATACACAGAAGTGGATCTGCTGAAACCGTACAAATGTTGTGGCCTGCTTGCTGGACTGTGAAATTATTTCCCATTCCTCATCGTCCAGTACCCCAAGATCTTCCTCCCACCATCCCCTAAGGTCAACCAGGTCAGGAGAAGTTGCTGCACGAAGGGCTGAGTAAATTTATGATATTGCACCCTTTTTGGGGAGGTCTATAATCGTTGTTTATACAGGGGAAGTAATAATAATAGGGGGAATCTAGAAATTGTGCGTGTATTGCATGCCTAAGTTGTAGGTACCGGTATAAGAAAGTACGACGACCAGAACACTCTTCTTTTAGTTGTGTGAAAGTTTTAAAGACATTGGGCCAGATCCAGAGCTACGCTGGGCCGCTGTCCGTAAGTACGGCCAGCGTAGCTCTGGTGCACTCCCCCTGTCTCAGCATCGTTACACTCAGTTACACCGGCTGAAGGCTACCCTAACTTCAGCCGGCGTAACCGAGTGTAATTACACTCAGACAGGAGCGTAATTTGTGAAACCCTGCCCTCCCTTCCTGATTTTCCTCCCTCCCCTGCCTGCCTTCCGTAACTAATCATTGATTATGCTGGGCAACATCTGCTCGGCGCATGGACAGAACAGCAAATATGCCGTTCTTACGCATACGCAAGTCTGGATTAATGTATAGACTTCCCACCTATATGACCCCACATTCACCCCATATACTTTTTCCCTCCAGGGCAAATAACTCAGGGAATTGGCGGTTATTCCACAACGGTGTGTCAGGATCAATCCCTTCCCCATTCAGGATACCGTGTGATATTATCCACACCATTCTAAACTGACAAATGATGGGTGCTATGCCCCCACATATACTTGACGCTAGCACATTCTAAACTTGAGACCAATCATGGTTACCACGACAGCGTGTTCTTCTGCCTTCGGACCATCTCTATATCCCGACCGCTTGCTGTTCTTACCACCTTGGACGGATCCCGGGCTTTTGACGTCCCTCTGCATCGGTGACGGAACTTGTGCATTTCTTTCATCTGCATCTTAATGCCGGGTATGAATTGCTTCTGCTGGGGGTGTCCTTAATCCCTAGAAGGTTTCCTTAGGATCCTTCTGGGTCTTTTTACAATCTGTGTTTTATTTTATCTTTGTGTTTTGCATTTTTCTGGTTTTGAATGCCAGCATCTGTATAATAAATTTTAGATTTAACGGTGTTTCTTTTTTTTCTGATTTTTACCCATGTACCATATGGAGGAATGATTGAATGAGAGATACCTAATATCAACATATTCAGCTATTTCTTAAAGACATAGTGGGCCTGATCCTGAACTATGCTGATGCGCTGTGCTTACTAAAGCACAGCATATCGGCGTTCACTTACCCCGACACTCCCCCTGTGCGGGCGTATGGCCCCTTCCTTACGCCGGCCATCGACTCCTGGTGCCTTATATTTGGGTATAGCAGACAACGCTGCTTCAATTACTACTTCACCAATGGGGGCATTAAGGAGAGACCTGGCCTCTGCATCCAGTTGGGGCAATTGAATCCTATCAAGATAGGAGGAAAGCTGGGGGGGAGAATAATCCACCTGGGATTTGTACAATTGGGCATAAAAGTCCAGGAATACCGCGGTTATTTTTGACCCCTCGTAATAGACTACATTATCAGAACTGATTGCTGAAATGGCCCTCGCTTCTACCTCCCCTCTAGCGAGTTTTGCCAGATAACTACCACAGGCATCCGAATGAAGGTACTGGTTATGTTTAATGAAGAGTAATTTATTCTTGGTTTTCTCAGTGAGACAATGCTTCCAATCAGTTTGAGCTCTAAGCCAATTGATTCTGTCAGACACTGAATGAGACGAAAGGCCTCCAGATCCCCATAACATTTTTCCAACTCTCTCCCACTGTTTACTACGTTTTTTAATCTGGGCAATCCTTTTTATAAATGTACCTCTCATATATACTTTGAATGCATCCCAGGTAATAATAGGGGAGGTTGTGATGGGATTATTGCTAAAGTATCCAGCCCACTCTTCACTAATATTCTCCACAGAAATTCATACTTCCAAAAACGATTGTCAGGGGCGTGAAGTAGATTAATGTTAATCAACAAAGGGGAGTGATCTGAAATCCCTCTAGATAAATATGTTATTCCAGCAATTCGTGGCAATAGACAAGGAGAAGTCAAAGCAAAGTCTATTCTAAACAAGCAGTGATAAGTGGCTGAGTAACATGAGAACTCTATTGTATCAGGGTTACGGACTCTCCATGCATCTACAAGGCCCAACCCTTCCATCTGCTTAGCAAAAGGGGATGAGGTTTGTACTGGAGGGGAGCCTACTTCTCTCCACCTTCCAGGTTGGTGTTTAAAATATTATTTAAGTCTCATGTAAGGATAACTGGGGTATCTGGAAATTTGGCCAAGTAATTCACTATAGGTTTTAACAAGAAAGCAGAATATGGGGGGGTAGGATGGGTGTGGTGTCTATTACAGCTTTTATAAAAATGTGCCTACCTACTGGGTTAATGTGTACTTCATGTAAAGTAAAATTTTAATTTTTATGCACTAGTATAGATACTCCCTTAGAATAGGCAGAAAAAGTAGAGTGATATGTCCATCCCACCCAGTGTCTTTTCAGCGCCAGAACCCTGGATGTGAGTTTCCAATAAACACACTATATCTGGGTTTTGCTTCCTAACATAATTCAATACCAAGGATTGTTTTATCTTGTCATTGAGGCCCCGAACGTTTCACATAAGAATTGTTATGCTGCGTGTTCCCACTCATAAGTGTATAAGTTGCTCAGATTTGTAACAGGAGACCCAGCCAGCAAACACCCAAATATAAGTACAGGAGTAGGGGATCCTCGATGAGGCACTATAAACAAGTATATTCTGAGAACAAACACTGTTAAACACAACACAAACATCAAACAGCAAATGCATATCATAAAATGCATGTAGACATGGATATAATGGACTAGTTACCAGCAAAGTATACAACCTAATTCCTACCCTCCCCATATACCCTTTAAAACTAAGGTATATCTTTCCCCTAAACAAAACAGAAAATCTACCCTACAACCCCTTCCCCAAAAAGGAAAAAATGTACATTCCTTTTCTAAACTTAAAAGCTAATAATACAGTGATTAAATTGCATCTCCAAACTGAGAGGAATCCTCTGCATAAGTTTTAGTAGAATCAAGCCCATGCTAACCACCGTGATCTAGGAAGCAATAGAAAGAAAGAAAAACCTGAACATTCAATGGTTCTGAGTCCAGAGAGAAAAGGAGTCCCACATCAGCCAAAGGTGAATTCAGGGTCAGTGTCTAGGTAGTGCTCTGCGGCGAAGGAAGCGTTCAAGCCACTGCTCTGCCTCTTGCGGGGAGGAGAAGAAATGAGTCTCCTCATCAGCAACAACTCGTAATCTAGCAGGAAACAGGATGGAATAAGGAAGTTGAAGGTCCTGTAGCTTTTATCGGATTTGGGTAAACTAGGCTCTGTTCTTCTGCCCTTCCAAAGCATAGTCGGGGTAGGAAGAGACAACAGTATCATCGATCTTGATTGGGCTACTGCGGTGCATGAAACATAGCATCACATCTCTGTCCTTGTAGTGCAGGAATCTGGCAATAAAGGTACGCAGAGCCATGCCTACTCTTGGAGGCTGGGGCGGAATTCCGTGGGCCCGCTCCACCGCAAATTGTGGGGAAAAGGCTTCTTTGTCGTATTCTTGTATAAGGAGGTTCTCATGGAAAGATTTAGGGTTTTGCCCCTCCGCTTGTTCTGGGAGGCCCACAATTTACAAATTGTTGCATCGCAGTCTCCCCTCCAGGTCAGTGTGTTTAGATCGACAGATGTGGACATCTCTTTTAATAGGGGTGACATTATCTTCCAGGGCTGAGACCCGGTACTACCCTTTCTCTTACTTTCTGCATATCGTGACGGAGCAAGGAAATTTCTGTTTTCACCTCTCCCATCTTGTCACCCAGAATGTTTTCACAGGATGTTATTGCGAGTAACACCTGTTGTAAGGTTGGGGGTGTTGACTCAGAAGAGGAAGAGTTGTCTTCAGGCATCTCCTGGTGTGTACCTTGCTACGGTCCCGCAGATTGTGAACTGGAGGGTGCATGTCTGCTAAAACGCTCCAATTTGGCCGCAGCTGCATGTCCAGATTTGTCCATATTGACAATAGTTCACAATGGAGGAAGAACCCGCCTGGTTCTGAGGGAAATTGATAGATGCCTGGTAATAAACAGTGTTAATAGATACTGACAACAGCTGTGGTGTTAATAACTCAATTCAGTTTTACCCAGCGGAGCACGCTCCCACTGGTACCGCGTGACGGAACAGGACGCTGTAAATATACAGCAAGTTCAAAGTTATATAGGAAGCAGTTGGGAGGAAACAGGTCGTAATAGTAGGTAAAAGGAACAAGCAGAGTGAGAACTAGGTAGCTCCGTATGCTTCAGCAGCGCACCTCCACGCAGTCACTATAAATATATGAACAGTCCACAGACAATGAGCAGACAGGTAAGTCCTATAGTAATAATTACTGCAAAGAAATTATGTTGATGCAAGAGCAGGCTTTAAGAGGAGCAGGAAATAACTTGGATTTGAGGGCTATCAGATTATAATTGTATCAATTCAGGTAGTTTGAAAGACAAGCAGGTAAGTGAGAAAGCTTCTCCAGTGCCCAGAAGTTTAGTAGAGATTAATGATGCCTCAACAGCACTGTATTATTAGTACTGTGCCTCTCACCTCTGCAACAACAACCAGCTCTAGTATGTATGGATTGCCACCTCAGCCCTTTACAGTATCAAAGGGAGTTATGGAAAAGTGAAGATGGCGCCTAAGATGGCCTGCCGTTGGCGCCAAATGGACTCCACTTGACTTGACTTGGCTTGACAAGAGGAATACATTTGAAGCCCATGTCGAGGATCCGTCTGGGTGTGGTGGCTCTTCATGCACTAGCTCCAGCTGAATGGCCTTTTCCTGACAATCCTCTCCAGGCTGCGATCATCCCTGCTGCTTGTGCACCTTTTTCTTCCACACTTTGCCCTTCCACTTAACTTTCTATTAATGTGCTTTGATACAGCACTTTGAGAACATCCAACTTCTTTTGCAATTTCGTTTTGAGGCTTTTCCTCCTTGTGGAGGGTGTCAATGATGGTTTTCTGCACAACTGTCAGGTCAGCAGTCTTCCCCATGATTGTAAATTCTACTGATCCAGACTGAGAGACCACTTAAAGGCTCAGGAACCCTTTTGCAGGTGTTTTGGAATAATTTGCTGATTAGAGTGTGACACTTTGAACCTTGTCACATTATTCTAATTTTGTGAGATTTTGATTTTGGGGTTTTCATAAGCTCTAAGCCATAATCATAAAAAATAAAGCTTGAAATATCTCACTTTGCATGTAAAGAGTCTATATATTAGTTTCACCTTTAAAGTTGAATTACTGAAATAAATGAATTATTTGAACGATATTCAAATTTTTCGAGTTTCACCTGTATTAGATGTAAGGGCTGAGCATTTGTAAATGCCTCTTACTGATGGTATGCAAACCTACAGTGTAAGTATGTCCTGCCGTCACAATCTCAGAGAAAGGACAGCTAGTTTGTACTGTTAGGTATATAAAAGCTCTGTCCAGTAAAATGTGAAAACGGATGTAGAATGCAACTTGGTGAAATACATCAATGGTACACAACAATAAAAGATGATCGCAGTTACACTTTCTGGGCCTAATTCAAACCCCTGCGATGTTGTATTTTGGGTGCGATGATCATCGTTCCCAAATGTAACATTGCACAATTTAACTGCAGTACTTTTGGTCAAAACAGCCAAAATTGCGCTGTCATTCCCACCTCTGAGAGGTGTGCATTACAATATAAGCCTACGAAAAAAAAAAAAAGGTAATAAATGTAGTAAAACTTAAAAAACACCCTTGCATTAGTGAGATAAAGAGTGTGTGGTGTGGTAAAAAAGGCGCTGGCAGACCAAACAGGTGAGAGTTATGTACAAGACCGCACTACAAGATGCACTAATTGTTCTCTAACCAGTGAATGTGGAATTTTGATGATGTATCAGGAGAATAGATGTTCCAGTGGACTGCTTTGAGAAAGGGCTTGAACGCCCAAAATGCGTCAGTGGAGTTGGCAAACACCCATGTATCGTCTACCCAGGATCCGGCATCGAAGTGTAGGACTTTCCATCTGGCCACCAACCGGGTTCTTTGTAGCATTCGACACCTCCTTACTATAGACTGGGTCCATGGAACATCTAATCTCCTGATACATCATCAAAATTCCACATTGACTGGTTAGAGAACAATTAGTGCATCTTGTAGTGCGGTCTTGTACTTAACTCTGACCTCTTCGGTCTTTTTTTTTACCACACCACACACTCTTTATCTCACATTCTTTGGAGGTTATAGATCCTCCAGGTGTAGAAGAAAAGGAAGCAGGTCTTAGCACTATCACCTCACCCACCACTATTTACCCTAGTATTAGTGCAATATAGACCACAGCAAGTCTAGGCTGCATTAAATGCTAAGGCATGCTGGGGCCAGTAGTACTTCAAGAACCAGCATGCCCATGGCCGCTAAAGACATGCTGATGTCATGTAGATTCATGCTGATGACATGTAGATTCAATAACATACTAATTCAAAGAACAAAACTTTTAAACTCTTGACAGGGTGACCTTCCTGAGGTACTAAACCTGGGTATGGGATAAGGGAGTAGTGAAGACAGAGTTTTATGCCAAAATTTGTCTATGGTGAGGTAGGACGTAATAAACATGCCTGAATCTAGCCATGCTTAAGAACAAATTTATGGAACAAGGGCTGATTAAGCCCAAGTGAAATGAAACTCCCTGGTTGTTGCCTCACTGAGCACACCAACCTTGATTATTAGTCTATGGGTACAGGGGGCTGGATTAGCAGTTAGCCCCCTCCCCTCTCCAATAAATCAGGACTGATTCAGGGGATGGTCTCTTTCTGCAACCTGGCGTTTTACAAGGACATTAAGATAAGAGCCTCTAGTTGTTTCAGCACCCAGCCTCAGCCCACATTTTCTCCACAAGGTCCGGAAAGGCTGTCGGCATTTAACCAGGCTGCATCCACTGCCGACTTCTGTTCTCGCAGGAGTGACATCGGGTGGCCATTTTCAAAGCGTTAACTCCAGTGCCTGTGGGACTAAAAGCACAAGGATTGGAAGGCACCCTAAGAGCACTGGCAGGGAAGCCCCTGCCAGTGCCCCACCAATGTCCACCAGCACACAGGGACTAGTTAAGGATACACAGGTAGCACATTCCAAGGAGAGATCATCAAATCAGGTCCAGAGTATTATGAGACCGCCACACCGAGGCGTGGAATCTAACTACTGGGTGGTGTTTGCCAGAGCCCCTCATGGTGAGGATGAACTTGGCTGTGCCCCAGTAGCAGGTCACAGCCCTCAGTGGACAATTCCAAGCTAGGTTGAGGGACAAAGAGACCAGTAGACAATAGTAAATGCCCTTACAGACAGATGAGAGTACAGGTATGTATACAAGTGAGTACAGCAAGGATAAGACTGACCAGATAGATGGCATGCAGGTAAGTATAACAGGAGTATAACTTCACAGTAATGACCACAGTATGTGAAAATTACACACAGAGCCAGACTGAGTAGAGGGCAGAGAGTATGCAGAATGAGTTCCACAGAATTAAGACGGTCACAAACAAAGCACCAAAAGCAAAATACACAGAGGGACAAAAGTACAAATAAACAAACTGGATACACTGACAGGAGGTAGTAATCAGAGTAGTGGTGGAAGCAACAAATACAGCAAAGCGCAAGAGAGCACAGATAACAAACAGACAAACCAAACCAAACAAACAAACAAACAGCATCACTCACTCAGCCCACACATGCAGGAAGCAGAAGCAGAGGTACAGGAGCTAAAGGAACAAACAACAAGATGGAGAAGTAGCACTCAGGATCACTGGATCAGAGCTGATGTCAAACAGGAGCACGGACAGGTAAAACCAGAAAACTATAAGCTATGACCGGCAAAGAGGCTATTAAGCTGATAGCTATTTAAGGGGAGAGCCACATCCCCATTGGCTGCTGAATACACCAAGCCTAATCCTCAGGATGGCAGACCAAGGAGGCATGCTGCAGGGGAAACAAGGACCGGAGTACCCTGCTATAGTACATTACACACTGCTGCCATACTGCAGTGTGTAACAGAGGGGATCTTTTGCCTCCATGAGCCTCTTTAGTCAGAGCGGTGTAGACCTGTTCAACAATTCTGACAGGTTCTCATTAAGCCTAAGCAGCACAACTCAGCGCTCTGACTAGACATAACAGTCACCAACTCCCCACGCAGGCTGAGAAAAACCCAGCCCTCTTACCATAGAACTGGATTCTATGGTAAAAAAAACCCAAAACCCAGTCCACTTACCATAGCCGATCGCCACGGTGAGGATTAAGGTTCTTAAGGTCACTCAGACACAAAGTATGTGGAATCCAAACAGGTTTATTCCAAAATATAAGAGTAATGGCATCAAATGAAGCCCAGTACAGCACACAATAACAAGTCCCACAGTTATGAAATAAGTATAATTAAATCCAGGGGTAAGAGTTCCAGAATGATCCTCTGGCAGAGAATCACCTCTTAGCCCAGTATAGTCCAATACAGCAGCAGGGCTGGCTGGAGATTAGATTCCAACACCAATATCCTCCAAAGTTCCAACTACCCGTGTCCCACCCAATTCACCCTTTTAGCCACAATTTTCAGGCATTGGGCACTCCTAGGGGCAGGGGCTGTGTAGTGTGGGGATGGGGGGGGGGGATTGGTCAGGGGGCATCTAGGGTTTGAGTGTCCATCTTGGAGGACTCCATGCTGGGATGTTGCCAAGAATTCTGCCTTAAGCCTGTGCAAGCCCTTTGATGGAGATAACCTCTGCCCCCTTGTAGATCTCAGATATGGCGCAGACACTCCCATAATTAACCCTTAGCAGTCATTTGTGATGTCACAAACCTCTAGTTTCCTGTGGAGGGAGGAGGGGGGGAAATAGACACACTCAAAGCCCCCTTCATATCTCTTCCTGTGATATGTAGGGATGTTTAAACATATATGGTCTCTGCAGAGAGGGAAGGTGATCAATGCATCTACAACCTTTCGACCCTCATCAATAGACTGTAATAAGGTTTAGCTTAAGTAGTAGTATAACTACCTAACTACATAAAACAATCTACTATATCTACAGAAACTCCATATCACACAGATACCTGGTATCACACATAAGTTCCCTGGATAATCAACAGTACAGTCTGGGTATGGATTGGGATAAGGCGTATATCTAGTTCCCTCGCCCCAGTCTGTTTCTTCACTGCCACAGACAGGGTACTGGGCATGCATGTTACAGCAGACACAATAGGCATTATGCCCTCCATGGTTTTGCCTATCATGCACTTAGGCGCCTTGACACATCTGAACGGCAGGCTGCATATCCCTCTGAACACAAAACAATTCAAAGCAGACACTGTCATACTCAATATATGCAATCTAAAGACAGGAGTAGAAAACAAACAGGAAACCCTGCTATGTCAGATTTACAAGTCTAATGTACTGCTTCTACAGCACTCTGTCTAAGGGTCTCAGGGTTAGTGCTCAGGACAAAATCAAAAAGGCTCACTATGTAGACATATTCACTTTCATGATGGATGGCAGGAAAGCCCTTAAGGTCTCAGCTCAGGAACAACATAAGAACTTTCAAACTTGGCTGCAGAACATCTTTATTTTTGTGGACACCTTTTTGAAAACCTGCCCTTCTGAGGCTCATAACTTCTTCAAATACCTCAATTTGCTAATTGACTAGGCAGTGCACTAAAAAAGGTGTGCCTACGATGAAAAATTTAGAAAGAAAATATCAGCCCAGTCTCAACCTCAGTTACAAAGATGTTGAGCATTGGCTGGATGTGACACACCGGGAACTCGAGAACACTTGCTACAAACACGGCCACTCAATCGTCTAGTCAGCGGTTTCAGGCCCAGAGGCGCCAAAAGTACGCCCCCATCTCGACATGGGAAATGCTATAATTTCAATAACAGCACATGTTGCCGTGGAAATAAGTGCACCTACTGACATGTCTGAATCTGTTGTGGTGGTAATAACACCATCAAAGACTGTACCAAAACCTAGGCAACCTCAGCTTCTTGCTCTCCCCCGCAATCTGGATCAAAATAAGTCGAAAACCCCTACTGAAGTGGAAGCACTTAGTCATTGGATGGCCAGATATCTGGAAAAGCAGGATTGCTGCAGGATTTCACAATTTGTTTCCTCCTCCCAATAAAGGGAGAGGTGTTAAAGGCCCTTCCAGAAAATTAAAGTCTGCCTTCCAACTTCCCTCTGAACATAGGGAGACATTGAGCTGGGAGAATGGTGGGGCCCTTTCCATACATGCCTCTTCCTCACCTGGTGGTTTCTCCTGTAAGTGTAGTACCCAAATAAGTTGCTGGAAAATTTTGACTTATTTAACCCGACTTTCCCAGTGTTTTTCAGTCAATGATTACATCCTGGAGTGTTTCTCAAGCGTTACTTTGCAATCATTGATGAGGAGCTGGACCTAGTGCGTAATTTTGGCACAGGAGCACCGATCGACATTGAGTAGGCCAATCGCCTACGCCTACCACTTCATGGGTATTCACTTGGCAGACTAATTCTTTGTCAAGTGCCTACCCATAGGTTGCTCAGTGTCTTGCGGTTATTTTGAGGTTTCAGCACTTTTCTACACTGGTGGGTAGTGGCCAGTACAGGGAACTTCGGGGTTGCACATTATCTGGATGGCTTTTAGTAGTAGGACTCAACATTTCTAACAAATGAGCCGACATGCTCTTCACAACCTGCCCTCTTTTCCAATTAATGAGGGTCCCTGTAGCGGAAGAGACCACCAAGTGGGCAACACCCTGCCTCACCTATTTACGAATAGACAAAGCAGCTGGGTTATGTAGGCTTACCGAAGATATGATTTCGCAATCATCCATTGACTCTATTCTTCATCTCCCCCATGACTTATGCAGTTCTTGCTGGGCCCTCACCATTTTGCCAGCAGTCATTCCCATGAGATGGGTCTTCTGTTGCAGAATGAAGAGGGCAACGGTGGCCCTTACCAGCCTGTGTGCCCTCATTAAGGTCTCTTGGATAACTGGAGTAATTTTCTCCATAATTTTAACGGTATCAGGGTCTGGCTGGCTTCTCCCATGTCCAACATTGAGCTGCGCCTTCAAACGGCCAGTGGCAAGGGTTTTGGTGCTTATATCAATGGCGAGTGGTGTGGTACAGAGTGGCCCTTCTGGTGGATTTGTGCATGAACTCACACAGAACTTGTTACTCTTAGGATTCTGCACAATTGTTGTAGCCATTGAACTCTAGGGTGAGTGCCTTAAGAACCGGATGGTAATGTTCATGTACGACAACCTGGGCGTCGTCCAAACAATTAACAGGCAGAGTGCATGTTCCCCGCAGTAGTACGATTACTTCAAAATCTGGTGCTGTGTGGTCTTCAATTTAATATCCATTTCAATGCAGAACATCTCCCAGGTGTAGTCAACAGGTTAGCGGATACTCACTCGCACTTTGAATGGCTAGCCACAGACGCTGCCCTAACCGACTCCCCTTGTCTCAATTGTATCTGGCAGGTAGTGGCACAGGAATAGAAAATTTGGCCCTTCAGTCCCTGAACCCAGTAATGTTGAGTGTTGTTATAAAGCTGTGTGGGATGGATGGAGTTCCTTTAAATCTACTAACTTGTCATCCATAGGGAGCAAGAACTCCTGCCTTCACCAATTTATAGTTGGTTTGTATAGCCAAGGTAAGTCCATGGCATACATGGCCAGTGTTTTGGCAGGCCTAGCCTTTTTCCAAATAATGCAGGGTTTGCCAGACATCACCAAAGATTTCTGATCTTGCAAGCCTTATGTGGCTGGGCTAGGTTGCACCCACATCCCACAGATACCAGACACCCCATTACCATACCCATTCTGTTTAAAATGATCGATATTATGCTGTCCATTATGAATACCCCCTACGTGACAACTCTTTTTAAAACGGCCTTTACTGTGGCTTTAAGTGTGCCTTTAAGCTAAGTGAACTCGTGGCTTCCTTCA
Source organism: Limnodynastes dumerilii (assembly GCA_011038615.1). NCBI lineage: Eukaryota > Metazoa > Chordata > Amphibia > Anura > Limnodynastidae > Limnodynastes > Limnodynastes dumerilii. The sequence goes on along the minus strand of WWET01003262.1, from coordinate 6,016 downwards.
AATCCTTCCCGTCATCTGGCATGTTTCTCAAAAATGTTTACCTGTCACCCGACTCCCTTCAATGTAGACTCCCCTCCAGCAAAACTGAACAAACGGGCTGTTATGGCTGGCTTACATTGCCCAAACATCCCAATATTGCAATCTGTCCAGTTTCCTTAGCCTCAACCTACACTGCAATGAGGAACACTGAGTGACAAGAATAGTTAGCTTATGCTGACAGTACACCTTTAACCAAATTTCAGTATCAAACTATATTTCAAAGATGCTGGACATAAATAGTAAATAGCTGCTCTCCATACATTAGTTGTTGGATTGATCTAACTGCTTTTTAAATTTTTCTTATAGTTCTGTCCACTGGTAAACATAATGTGTTGGTTTTTAGTCATTCCTTTGTTTTCTGATCGAGGTTGTTCCCCCTTCTTAGAACTGATCTGGAATGACAATAGTGTGGTCGGACATTGCTCCTCAGCGGGTCTGGTGTTATTTGGATAATGGTCTAATGATGGATGTAATACGAAGGAAGGTCAATTGTGCTGTTAAGGTATTTCTGTTGGCTCGTGGCAGATTTGTAGTCTATCATGGGGATATGAAGTATGATAAACTACAGTTCTATAGGCCCAACGAAGTGCTTTTATCAGTGGAAGGTATAGACATCTTTGTATGGGACATTTTGAGAGCTCATTTGTGGCGGGATTGGAGCAGATGCTTGGATCGGTGGTGGATGCAATAGCAACTTGTTAGCTGTCTTTTTTGTGCCAAAGTGGCACTCTAATGTAATGTAAATGTTTTGTGGAGGGCGCTGAGGTTTGTTCAAGACGGGCAGCTTCAGTCATTTGTCTGGATGCAATTCGGGCGGATTACGGAAGAGTTGGAGAAAATTGTCAGCTGTTTATCTCTTTGTTATGTACTTTGTTCTTGCTGCTTTGTTACCCCCATCCAATTTAAAATTAACTAAATTCATTCAATTTATAAACAATTCACCAATTCCAATGCCCATAAACCCAAACAAATCAACTTAAAATTATCTTATTTACCCCCCTAACTTTGTGTTGCGAGAATATATTTGTAAGACATAAGGGAAGGTCAGGTGAGCTCTTGGAGGAGCCATTAACCATGGAAGGCTTATCCCCTCTCACCAACACCAAAATGTTTCAACTTGGGACAGAGTCTTTTAAGAGAGGAAGTATTATTTTTTATAAAGAGGCGGGCCCATTGTTACATCCAACACCCACCTATTGCTGTCTTCACTGCTCCCTCTTCCCAAGCCAGGGTTTACCTTAAATATTACCACTGTCAAGATTTTACGAAAATGTTAAAATTATTATGTACTTTGAATTATTTTATTGGAACTATAAAACCAATTGTTTTATGGATGGAGTATAAATGCTATTATCGAAACGGCACCTAGATGATAATCCCCACAATAGAACAAAGACTTATTTAAGAGTGTTTGAATTATGTGCGATTTCATCTTTTACTGTTGTGTACCATTGATGTATTTCACCAAGGTACATTCTACATTTGTTTTCACCACATCGTCATGATCTATTTTCTGGAGGGAATTGCATAGTTTGCGGTTTGCAAGAAAAAGAAAACTACAGATAGGCTAAAAAACCAAGACAAGCTTATTGTGAGTGTATTTTAGTGTGGGTATTATCCTTAACATAACACACAGAGTTGCATTTTCTCTCTCCTTCTGTTATTCCTCTTGGTTTTGCATACTATACAACTATAAAAATCATTCATCATTGTGATATGGAACAAACAAAGGTGCAGAGCATATATATATATATATA
>WWET01003261.1:173465-190976 GCA_011038615.1 Limnodynastes dumerilii | reverse complement strand
GCTTATTGCCTGTGGTGATCTGATAGCGGCATAATGCTGGCCCTAACTCGTAACTGTGTTATCAGAGGGAATTTTATTCAACTCAACTCTGGAGGAAAGTAAAAGGTGGACCATGATACCTTGCACATAAGACAAGTTAATCCCATGCGTACAGGGCCCATGTATCAGTAATCCTCAAGGAGGGAAAAAATCTGCCACGGTATTCTAGCTACAGTCCTATTTCCTACCTTAACGCAGATATAAAACTCTTGGTAAAAAAGATCACAACCTGGCTAAATCCGTTGTTTCAAATCCATTGTTTCCTGGCTTTATCCACCCTGACCAGATTCGTTTTGACCAGGCTCACAAGGCTCAGGACAACATTACCAAAGTCCTTAACTTATTATTTCAGCAAGTCACTGTTAATGTCTACGATTCTACTATCGACTGACGTGTAAAAAAAAATTGAAAGGGTAGACTGAACTTTTATGATGCTAGTGCTGTGCCATCTGGGCTATGTATCGTACTTCTTTGGAAAACTAATAAACACAATTTACACTAAAAAGAACTATCACCAATACTTATTTATGTGGACGGATGAAGCTTACAAATACAGGGGAAATTAGCTTTGCATAAACACTTCTTGTTTAATTGGTTACTGTCCATTGTTCTGCTGTGTTTAATAGGTAACAATGCACAACAGTTAAATCTACTGATACCGCTTTCAGATTGCAGCCTCAGCAATAACCCGGGTTTCTCAAACTGGGTTATTGCCAGGTGATTTGAGGTAAAAAAAAAAAACAAAAAAAACCACCCTATTATTTCCAGGTCCAACACGGCAGGGCATGCTGAAGCTTGTAGTGCTACAAACAGATGCCAGGGCATGCTGACACTTGGAGAACCACAAGCACCAGCATGTAATATAAAGTAATGCCCCTCCCCAGAACCATAATAAAAAATAGGAATGGCCCTTAAAAAAAAAATTATATGTAATACATTACATACATATAATACATTAAAACTATTATTAATAAAATATTAAGGTTCACATTATACATATAATACATAAAGTGCAATTATATTTGTAAGGTGGTTGTTTTGCACTGGGGAATGTAAAAAAAATATTTTATTGAAGCGAGATACAGGAAGTACCAATAGAGTAGAATAGGTAGATAAAATGCCCCTACTGGTTTCACCACTACCAGGATCTGGACTACAGTCCACCACTAGCGGCTTCCAGATGTTTATTACAGCCACATCTGGTTAATATGAATAGGGAAATATCCTTCCTTACTCACTTAGGGCCTGATCCAGAGTAACGCTGTTGTGCTGAACGTACTAATGCTCAGCGTAACAGCGTTACACTCCCCCGACACTCCGCCTGCCAGATCGTAATTACATTGGGTTATGCTGACTGAAGGCTGCCCTAGGTTTAGCCGGCGTAACTCAGTGTAACTACGCTGGGACGGCGGCGTTGGTACGCTAACGCCGACCTCCCAGCCTCAAAGGAAGAAGAAGCGTCTTCAGCTGCGTGTCAACAGGAGAATTTTCTGAAAGCTGGAAGAAAAGACAAGTAGACATCATTTAAAGAACATTAGAAGGCTCCCAAGATGTGGACATCTAATGGTGAGTGTAAAAAGATTTTTTTTATTTTTTATACACACGATACACTTCACATACAACACTTACATTAGGAGAGATGACCACCTAAGGTAAGTGCACTCACGTAGGGTGCAATGTTAGTTAGGTAAATATATTTTTTCACATGCACACTTTATTATAGCACTGTAAGGGTTAATGTATGTCTAGGGATTTATTTTTATTTTTTTACACTGTAAACGCAGCGCAGCATGACTGCAAGTGTAGCCATGCTGTACTGACAGAATTACAATGCTTTGCTGATCTTTGTAGTTCCATGACTACAGCATGGCTACAGCTTGCAGCCATGCAGCACTTAGGATTTTTTTCTTACACACGCGATTTGCCGCGATTACTTAAAGGGCTAATCATGGTGATTTTTTAATGAAAATCACCGATTAAGCCCTAAAAACATCACGGAACATCTCCTGTGTTTGAAAATAATTGCGGGTTAATGAATTTCAAAAAAATTTTGAAAAAATCGCACCGATATCGCCGTGATGGGCCGCAATGTAAAATCGAGGCCCAAAATCGTTTTTGATGAATGAGGCCCTATGACAGAGAGGCATATATCACACTATGACACAGAGGTATATATCACAATATGACAGAGAGGCATATATCACATTATGACAGAGAGGTATATATCACACTATGACAGAAAGGTATATAGCACACTATGACAAAGAGGTATATAGCACACTATGATAGAGAGGTATATAGCACACTATGACAAGGAAGTATATATCACACTATGACAAGGAGGTATATATCACACTATGATAGAGAGGTATATGCATACTATGACAGAGAGGTATATACACACTATGACAGAGAGGTATAGAGCACACTATGACAGAGAGGTATATAGCACACTATGACAGAGAGGTATATAGCACACTATGACAGAGAGGTATATGCACACTAAGCCAGAGATGTATATAGCACACTATGACAGAGCAGTACATGCACACTATGTGACAGAGAGGAGAAACACACCAACTTACACCATCTCTCCACATTAGTATATGCCATAAATGGCTTTCAGCAGTCTGTTGGATAGCTCCAGCCCTATACCAATCAGGATGTTGACAGCCATTCACTACTCTAATTGGTGGATGACTGGAGCTATGCAGGAATCAGGGTAGTAAATGACTGTCAGTATGCTGATTGGTGAATGGCTGGAGCTATCCACCAATCAGAGTACTGACAGTCATTTACTATAAGGCTGCCGACTGGAAAGTGGCTAGAGAATGTTAAATGGCTGCTCTGATTATGTGTAATCAGAACAGACACTTAATAGCATCACTCTGTGTGTGCCTCTCAGCTGGCAGACCTATGTACTCAGTGAGTGGCAGCACACTACATAGAGTATGTGGCCCAAACAAGCTCCGGAGGCAGTTAAGCCTCTGGTGAGAAGTTCACCCATATGATTTGGAGACTTTAATAGTGTTTTATGTCACCACTGCTAATCACCTCTCTAGATGCTCCCATTCTATCCTAAGCAATATTTGTTTAATAGTTTCCTTCTGGTCCTTTACAGTTTAGCCAAATACAACAAGACTGGTCCTTGTAATCTTCTTTGGATATCTGCATTTATCTGTTCCAATGTAAGAATGGGATTGCTAGAGTTTTATGCAGATTATTTCTAGAGTGCGCTCCTCATATGGAAGAAGTTATTTCACTGACCACACAAGCTAGTGCTGGAATGTTTCAGGTTAGTCTCAGGAATCTCTGCATCACCTCTGAGGCGCGCCATCTAGTGGCAGACACCTGAAGAACACAATGATCTGGAACACCAGTATCTAAGATGACCACCTCGTTTCTGCTGTGTGGTTTTTTGTTTTTTATTTTTTAAAGCTCTGGACATTGCAGTACATTATAAGAATGCGATAAAAATTATTCATCAGGTGTCACAAATATAACTGGCTGCTTCACCACATTTCCATAGGATCAGTGTATTGAATGACAATCTATTAGAATTCCCCTCTAAATGCTTGATTTCATTGCAAATATGCATTTAGAATGTAGCTCTACAAATACTTGTGGACGCTCGGGGGCCGATTTAAAAAAGTAAGTATTTCGTCCTGCGAGGGAAGGCAAATATAAGAGGTGAAAAAATGTTTAGGGCTTATTTGCTGACTCTCCCGAGAAGTCTGGGAAACTCTTGTAATTAGAGAATTGCTCAAAGAATCCTGGGAGAGAAAAGGTTGCAGATCTGAGCTTGATGCAATTATTTAATATAAATCACTACCTCAAGCCCTTAGCGTTACTAAGGATGGGCTGTGCTTGACTACATTAAGTCCTGCCCCATCCTTAGTAACACTGTGGATGGCAGCTTTGATTAGACAGGCTGTGATTTGCATAAATTACTGCCCCATGCTGCTGTCTCGTTTCTCAAGAAATCAACTATCATGAATTAGGGTTGTTTCCTAGCTAAGTCAGCTCAGCTTAATTTAAAGAATATACATAAGCTATGCAGTAAGTGAGTTCTATATGCACATGCATATTTATATATTTATGTGTATATAAGTTATATCCCTGGATGCAAAATAAAATAAAAATTAATCTGCACCCCCCCATACTACAACATGGTATTGCTGAGATCTAGACTTGCACCTGTTTTGCTATTTTATTCTCAGACTCTGGGTCAGCTCCTGAATGATTGGTGCAAATACCCAGCAGTTCGTCTGTGCATTGGGGGAAAGAATAGAGTGGGGCCCCTCTATTGTACTGCTACTAGCATTATGCTTTTACATTACAGTACCACTGCACACTACTTATTAAGCAGTCCCACTAGGCTCCACCCCTAGTCCTGTCTAGCTCCACCTCCAGTCCTACCTGGCCTTGTTCAAACAGACTCGGGCTCCACCTTCTTGCTATGGGGCCAGAGTCTGGCAACTTCTGCTCCTGTACTCCAGGGACCCGAACCAGAGTTTCAGCAGAAACTGAGTAGTTTGCAATAAAAAAGTGCAGTGGTGTAATACCTACAGTTGGAGCACTGACGGCGGTTTACAGTGTTTTTATGTGTATGAATTTTTTTTTTTTAAACTAATGTCAGCATAAATTAATTAAGACAAAGCGCACCACTACAGGGCATGCTGGCATTTGGGTAACCACAAGTGCCAGCATACTCTGCCATCCAGGGCCTGTAATGTCCAGAGTAATAATTTATGAAAATAAGGGCTGGCCCTAATAAAAAAAAATACCGGGGACATCACAGGCCACAGTGGGCCCTGGATGGTGTGAATTCATAACAGCATCAAAAACTGGCTGTGGCGTAAATGCAAGACGGTTGCCCGCTCTCCTTTTTGGTATTAATTTTGGGAGAGTTGGCAACTATGTGTTATCCTGGTGACAACGGGCCGTATTCACAGATCTGTTAGTTAAAGGTACGCAATTTTACGCAACACCCTATTACAAGGCAACACCCATGACACTCCCCTCACATGAACGGGTTTTCGGTGACTTATGCCTCCATAGGGCACCCTTATCTCTTTGTGTGCATTTACATGCGTATAATACTTGTGTGTATGTAGCTAATCGCGCCCTCAAATGGTCATTTAAATGCCCCCTCCCCCCACCCACTTTCACGTAACATTGTACATACAGATTTCAACCATGCCCCTCTGCACGTATGTCCCCAAGTGCGATTCACACGTACATGCCTAATGGATTTCTGTGCATAAATTCAGCGTAAATAGCGTGAAAAAATGACTACGTATGTGCAGTTACTCCGATCCTAAAAACTACGCACAAAAACAGATCTGTGAATACGGCCCAACATTTCCTTGTTATGTACAGAAGTGAAAAGCTTTAGGTGATGATACCTGAGCACTTATAAAGAATGTATTTTCATCTTCCACCAAATATAAATGGACAGGTTAAATTATCAACAGACAGGAAGTGCAATTTTTATTTATAACAGTATAAATGTAAAATGAATAAATGTAAAATATATAAATAATTTAATCTAGTCTTTCGTTAACATAGTATTTTGTTTTAGAAAAATCTACTTTTCATATATTTATTAAATACTTATTTGAACACTTAATTTTTATTTATGTACTGAATTATTATTGGATGACAAACTGTGTTTGGTCTAGGAAGGGAAGCACAATGGGCTATTTCCCTGCAATGTACCTCCAGAAGTCTGGGGATGCTTTTCTTGAAAATAGCATCCAAACAAAGACAAAGGGATTGTCACCCTGGAGGTAAAAGGCAGACAGACCAGAATGTCAAGTATTAATAATACTTATGCTGATATCTTGTTTACTTGGGTTCAAATCTGACATTCCAACATTAAAGAGGCACTAAAAGCCCAGTGTTAAGAAAGTGTAAATCAAAGTTCAGATTTTTCAAAAAGTTAATTGCTGATGCTAATGACTACTGTTTTATGTCTTACATGACATGTACTAAACTTTTATATATAACAAAATATGTTCATGTTTTCTATATCTTTATTACAATATAATGAATTGATTCTAAACTAGTTTTATTGTTACATTGTAGAGGAACAATTTCAAATGTGAATAGTATTCACAAGCAAAAACGTAAAGAGATTAGCCAGAGCTCCTATAGACAGCAAGAAAAGAAGTATCTGCAGCAGCGTCAGTCTACCATCGATGCTGACAAGTCTGAAACCATTGGTAAGCAAGCAGTGACGATTACAACATAGAGATTATTTTGTCAGTCTACAACAGTGTTTCCCAGTTTCTTTGTAAATTTACATAAAGGGCAGTCGTTACCATGTGGGTGTGAGTGACGTAGACGATAGGAAGTATAAATATAACTTCCTGTGCCAGCTAGCTCTTTGTTTGCTCTTTGTTCTTTGCGCTTTATGAAATGTCCAAATTCAGTATGTAGTTAGCAGCAACAAATCCATGGCCCTCAGCTCATGATGCACAAGGATGCACTTCCATATATTAGCAGCTATTTCAACACAGGCGCTTCATGAAATGGCAAAGTTCATAATGTAGTTTGCTTCAACAACTCCATGGCGCACAGCTCGTGATGCACCAGGCGCTTCGTTAAATGTCACAGTTCATTTGCATAAGCATGCCTCCACTTCACGACAAATTTATCGCCGAAGATCTCACAATTATCGCGAAATGCCCATATACTATGCGATTTTTCCAAAAATCTAGTGCTTTTTATCGTTTTAAATCAAACATGTCAAAAGATCCAATAATCGTTCAGAAGCCCTTTTGGACGATTATTGGATTCTCGTCCGAAAAATGTTACCATACACTAGCACGATAATTCGGCTCCTTACGCGATGATTGAAGAATCGGCCCAATAATCGCTCTAGTGTATGGCCAGCTTAACTTTCTCTGTGAAAGCAGGACATTTATAATGTAGATTTGAAGTAAGTAAGATTTGATAAGTCCCGTTTTTTAGGTCATTTATAAGTTACTTCTTTCACACATTAAATTAGTAGCTTTATATTGAAGGAACAGATGCAATACCAATAGCAGTATACAATGCATTAGTAGAGCACATTACACAATGGACCAGAGCTTGTGTCAGTGCATAAGCATTGTTGAATTGGTTGTGACCCATTCACCATCCCCACCTGCTTTCCTATTGCAGCACAGGCCAGGACCATCATCCTCTATGTCAGCTTCATATGGCTTATAAGCCACGCCCCTTTCATGGTACCCGCCAAGCCACGCTCTTTTTCCGACATTTGCCCTTTTTGCCCTTTTTTTTTTGCACATTTTCAATCTGAGAGGTTTCTGGGCAACCAGAAATCCCCCTGTGTGCGCCACTGGAATGGTATATAATGCTACGTCACCCAGCACTATTTTATATTATACACAGCAATGTAGAGCCAGGGGACATGACTTGGTGGCGCGATTCAAAGCAAACAGCTTCATCATAGCTCAAATCCTACTGAACAATGGACCAGGTTCCTTCAGCCACAAAAATCTAGCCCGTTTTATATAAGCAGACTAGATCCAAGTGGGCTAAAGGACCTTTCATTTTCAAGAGAGTAATCACAATTGGGCTAAACTATCAGCTGCCTGATTCACACCTAAGAAGCTGCTGCTTCTTAGGTGCAGATTTTTAAGTGTGAGTAGCGCAGCGGGGGACGGCAGCGTGCCGTACCAAGTCCCAGGAACGCCGGCTGGTGGCCAATCAGTTCATGGCGTGGCCGCGAGCCAATCAGGGCTCACAGCGGCCATCTTGCTAAAGACAAGTGCTGTGAGCCTTGCAGGGCTCACCGCAGCACTGCACCCAGGCGCCACTGCGGTGCCCAGGGTGCATTGCGGTCCCGTGGTGAGCCAATCAGGGCTCACCATGTCACCTATCCCATCAGCCCCAGCAGCTGCATTGATAATCCACCGCATGGGCCGGAAGGTGGGAGCAGTGGCCGGAAGAGGCCAAAGAGAGAAGTTGGATGGGCGCGCTGTGGAGGAAGACAGGGCCAGAAGAGACTGAAGAGAAGGCAGAAGATTTGGAAGAACTGGAAGCAGCGGCGCAGGAAGACATTGCTCTTGGCAATGAGCGTACAGTGGCTCCCCGTCTGGGAAAGCCCCTTTTGTCTGCCCCCACTGCTGCAAATGATATGGCCCAGTCCAGGTCTGGACTGGAGCCCCAAACCCCTCCACGGGCATAGGGGGAGTGGACCGCCCCCCATCTGAGGGCACTAGGCCCTATAGTGAGATAGGGCGCTAGGCCGTATTAGGTAGAGGGGTGCTAGACCCAAGTAATACAGGGCATTAGGCCCTATAGGTAGTATAATCTCTTGTAAGGGTACTAGACCCTGTGTTAGATAAAGTCGCTAGGCCCTTTGTTAGAGGACACTAGGCCGTGCGTTGGTTAGTGGGCGCTAGGCCCTCAGTTAGGTTCGGGCACTACGCCCGGGGTATGGTTTCGAAGGGTGTTAGACCCTTGGTTAGCAGGGCTCTAGGCCCTGGTTAAGGACGGTTGCTAGATCTGCGGTAGGTTGGGCATTAGGTCTCTGTTTGGTTAAAGGGCATTAGGCCCCGTTGTTAGTGTTGGGCACTAGGCCCATGTTAGGTCTCCGGAGTAGAGGGCGATAGGCCCTGTTTAGGTAGCAGGGGGCGAAAGGCTGAGGTAGTGGTGAGAGGGTGCCAGGCCCTGGCTAGGGTAGGATCAGGAGGACACGTGACAGAGAGCAGGTTGTGGTACTCGGAGGTAAGTAGTCTCTGGGAGGTGTGGTGGCGGTGAGAGCGTGCATCAGAGACATGGTGAGTATCAATACCTGTGCTCTGTGTGGTGTTTGTCCCCCCCTTCTTCCACGGGAGCGGAGACAGAGCCGGGAGGCGTGGGAAAGGTTCCGTCCCGCTCGCCAGTCATTGGCAAAAAGAGGTGTCTGAGGCCCTGGCCGGTGATGACGATTACCTCACCCGTGACTAACTTTCCCCGTTCTCTCCCGCAGGTATTTTCGGTGCTGATTTGTTACTAATGTTTGTATTCCCTTTGCAGAATTAGGAAACGTCCCGTCTGGGACCGGGAGAGAAACATTGCGTCTTCTCTGGCGGTTCTTCAGGATCAGGTAGGAACCTTTGCAGTGGGGGCGGGCCTGGGTTTGTTTGTATTCCAGGGTGCCGGGATAGCACCTGTTACATAAGTACGGGGCCACTGTGCATTTCCTCTTATTTATTATTATTATTATTATTATTATTATTATTATTATTTCATAGTTTATTTATAAGGCGCCACAAGGTTTCAAGGTGTCTTCAGTGCTGTACAAAATACAACAAAATACAGTACAGACATACAGGGTAGGGATGGACAGGCAGGCATAGTCATATTGACTACGCAATGTACATAATAATTATGCACATAGATTCAGCATGTGCAGTCTTTAAATAAGTGGGAGTGGGAAGTCATTTAGATTAGGGAGTGAGAAGTTGCCACTGCGTAAGATAAAGTAGCCTATGGCAACTCGGAAGTGCCAGTAGGCACCTAAAAACAGGGGGAGAGACATGGGAGGGAATTGGACAGTTATTGTGAATCCGGTCCCAAGTCCTTTCAGCCACATGGATCTAACCTGTTTTATATAGTGAGGCTAGATCCAAGTGGGCTAAAGGACCTACTATTTTCAGAACACTAATTGATAATATGCTAGTGGCCTAAAGGACCTGTTATATTTAAAGCAAGTAAACTGACCTATGGAAAATGGGTTAAGTTACCAACAGTATGCACTGAAGAAAGCAGCAACTCTTAATCTCCCACAAAGTAAACTGGTCTGTTGCAGGTATGTAATATCCAAGTGGTCTATTATTTTCAAGAACAGTAAACCCCTATACCAAGTCGGTTAAAGGACCATGTATGGGTAAACGTATACCGGGGTTTAGGAGCGCTGAACTTATGTAGATAGCAGCCGGTTTTATGAACCTCTATTAGAACGCAAGGTTACTATTAAATGTGAATTGTATAGAGGAGGTCCAATATTCAGCGCTATACTATTACTAAATGTATCAGCTGAAAATGTGGATACAATGCAGACGGTGATACAGTACAATGCAGACGGTGAGCCACAATGAAAAGCTCTGAAAATTAATACAGGCAAACACAGTAGCTAAAAAACGAAACACTGTCACAGACCATCTGCACAACCATAAATGAATATGGCTGAACTATGTCCCAGATGTCTGTTCTGATGGCTGTGATAAAAGGAGAGCACTTCGGCACTTACAGTTCTGTCATGCAATGTAGTCTGGTGCTGTAGCGATGTATTTCATGCGTCCAGCCTTGTGCAAAAAGAAGTGGTGCTCCTTGCCGTGTAGCGGTGTTAATTCCTCTGATGCGGTGGGTGCAGGCTGTCCGTTAAAGCCTCGCTCCCGTGCTGTGCCTCCAGTGGTGGATTTGAACCTAGGGGCCCGGGTTCCCGCCGTGCAGAGGGATGTAGATGAAAAAGAAAGCCACAGATAGTGTAGTATCGTTATGTTAAGGCAAAAAAATTTATTGATACATAGGATACTCACAATATGTAATTGACAAAGACCGTTAAGTTATTGTCAGAATGGGCATTGATGATTTTCCAGATCATCAAACTGTTCTTTGTATAGAAGTAGTCAGTGGTAATACTGATAAAATGTTCAGATCCTGATGTAGCACTATGCCAACGCGTTTCGGACTGAAAAGTCCTTTCTCAAGGCTAATAGTGATGTGAGTGCCACATAGGGGTTATATAGGCTCTATTTGGGATTCCAGAGTCCTTATTGGTTAACAGTAATTTCATCTAAAAAATGCGTTCATTCAAGTGCAAATTGTTTGTAAATATGCAGAATAATACATAAATATTCAAATACATAAATAGATACATAAATAAATACATATAAAAACTGCAATAAGTAAGATAAAATGCATAAAAATAATTAAAATAAATTCTCATAAAAAGGAATGCTTTTAAAACTGCACTGAGGCCTTTAAATGAATGAAATAAAACCAACATCCAATAATAAAAGTGGTATATAATTATAAACTCTTTATAAAAACCATTTTATTTCAAAATCCATATTTAATCCGTTTGGATGCAGTGTATCCATCTTGTAAATCCACTGCATCTCCTTTCTTGCTAAGGTATCAGTGCCATCATTGTATCTCCACCTAGGGTTTACTTTTTCTATACCAATAACATTACGTATAAAAACGGGGGAACAATTATGATGAATTTTAAAATGGGAAGAAAGGCTGTGGTTCATGAAGCCTTTTTTAATATTGTTTAAATGTTCCGCCCATCTAGTTTTCAGTGGGCGGCTAGTTCTACCCACATATTGATATCCGCATTGACACTCAATAAGGTAAATGACATTTTTTGAATGACAAGTGATGAATTGATGGATTTTAAAGGTTTTTTTATTGTAGGTGGAGCAAAACTCCTGTGTTTTAGATACTTGTGATGTATGTATGCGGCACATATTACACAGGCCGCATCTATGAAACCCTTTAGTGAGGATGTTGGATTTTTTTTCCATTGTATTATAGGCACTGTGTGTTAGTGCTGTGGCCAGATTATTAGCCCTAGTGTAAATGAATGTTGGTTGTTTTGTAATAGCATCCTTTAAAAAGGGATCCTGAATTAAAATGTGCCAATTTTTCTTAATTATTTTTTCTAACATTTTATGTTGGTTATTAAACTTTGAAATGAAGGACATTTGATGTATAGTTGTTTGTTTGTTCTTATTCTTTTGTTTTTTTGTTTTTGATACTAAGAGGTCCTCTCTGTTGATTTTAGACACATTTTCTATCACTGCATTAATTCTTTTTTCATCATATCCTTTTTCCACAAAGTGTTGTTTCATAACATCTGCCTGTTTAATATAGTCGGATATATGACTACAATTCCTCCTTATGCGCTGGAATTGGCTCTTCGGGACTCCTTCTAACCAGGTTTTATGATGACAACTACTTCTGCATATGTATGAATTAGAGTCTGTTGGTTTCATATAGTTCCTCACTCGTAAGAAACCTTCTTCTGCAAAAATAGTAAGATCCAGAAACTCAACTGATGTCTGACTAATATTGAATTTCAGACTGATATTTAAATTATTAATATTTAAAGATTCACAGAAGGTTTCCAGGTCCTCTTTAGGACCTTCCCATACAAAGATCAAATCATCGATGTATCTGGACCAAGCCCGGACATACGGAGTCCATGTCTGTGTGGCTCCTATTATTTCTTCTTCCCATGCCGCGAGGAAGAGGTTTGCATAACTAGGTGCTACTTTAGCGCCCATAGCGGTCCCAGTACACTGTATATAGAATGAATCCTTAAAATAGAAATAATTGTGATCTAATATAAACTGGAGACCTTCTATGATAAAGTTTTTTAAGCTGGATGTCTCCTGGGTGAGGAATTTTTTCACCCCCTCTATACCATCCGAATGTTTGATGATGGTATAGAGGGAGGTGACATCCGCAGTTACTAAATAACAGTTATCATTCCATTTACTGTTCTCAAAGCGTTTGATAGCTGCTGAGGTGTCTTTCAGATATGATTTAGTGGCTACCACTTTAGGCTGTAACAGAGAATCCAAAAATTCAGACAATTTAGCTGTAACTGAGTTAATGCCAGCAACTATTGGTCTGCCAGGAGGATTATTTAGATCTTTATGTACTTTTGGTAAAAGATAAAAAACTGGTACTACAGGAGCCGTGGTTTTTAAAAATGCCAGGATGTCTTTATCAAAAGCTCCAGCTTTATAATGGTTGTCTATTAATATAGTATACTTGTCCAGAAACTGCTTCGTGTACAGGGCCGCCAGGTTCATCATCCTGGCGGCCCTGTACTGGCCTCCGCGGCCCCGCGCGGGGCCTTCACTGCCGGGCACTGTGTATTCACATACACAGTGCCCGGACTGCTGCGTTCTGCGTCCAGGCACTGTGTATGTGTTGCCATAGCAACACATACACAACACAACCGTGCAGTCACATACACAGTGCCCGGACTGTTGCTATGGCAACACAGCACCGTTCAATGCAGGCAAAATGGAATGCAGGCAAAATGAAAGAATACAAAATCAAACATTTTATTAATTGCACTTGCACTTTTGTAGTTTACCTCATCAAATGTGGTTGTGGCCTTTATTACACCGGCAAAACCAAACGGATGTTAAAAGTCCAGGTTTTAGAACATTTACGTAAGATCAAAAACAAAATCATGAACCACAGCCTGCCGAGACACTTTAATGAGTTTCATGGAGACAAGGTAGACACCCTAAAAGTAAAGGCAATTGAGTACATTCCCAAAGACCCTAGAGGGGGGGACAGAGAACTGAAATTGAGTCAACGTGAGACCTTCTGGATTGTCACTTTAAACACCTTGGGCCTGATCCTGAGTTTAAACACCTTGGCACCAGGAGGACTCAATAAAGGATTTGAGATCACTCCCTTCCTTTAAGTTGCTTCTAGTTCTCTTGATGACCCCTGTTTTATTTAATTTATTTTTATCTCTATTTTATTTTATTTCATTTTTAACCTATTTACTTCCCTTATTTATGGGAGTAATATTACCAATTCCAACATAGAAATTTTCCGGGTCAGCCTGTATAATTCCACTCTTAATTGTTTTTAAACTTTTTTATTTTGCTTTTATTTTGTTTTTAAAATGTTTTATACATTTTTTAAGTATTCATTTTAGAGCCACATTTTTAGAGTGTTCACTACACGCTTGATGTTTGCCTTTTTTTCTTTGTGCAATACTGCATTTTATAATGTTAAACTATATGCATACCTTGTATTATTTGTACATGTATTGATTTGTCTTATTTAAGACCCGATCATTGATTTTGATATATCAATAGCTAAGGTTGGGTAACTGCTCCCCCTCCCTTGATACTATTTATAGGGCATGGTGCATAGGTCTCCCCCACCCCCTGACGAAGTTATACGTGACGAAGCGCATAGGGGCGGAGACCTATGCCCACGTCTCTTCACTGCTGATACTGTGTTGTTCCTCTGGAAGCGAGCTCTATCCACACGTGTTCCCAGGACACTGGTTCCATGAGTGATGCCACCGATATGAGGACTATGTTGATTTTACATGCTTTTTCACAAGTTATTATTTGGTAAGGGTCTGTCTTACCATGTTACCTCTGTTGCCAATAAACTAAGCGATACTACACTACGAGGCGCCCCCTGTCTCTCTATTTTTCATATATATAATATATATATATACTAGCAAAAGTGCCTGGCATTGCTCAGGTTAAAAACTTAAAGTTAACTTATCAATGGGTTAGATGCCTCCTGTCACTTCACTCGCTGTCACTCCTCTGCTTGCTCAGGTTAAAAACTTAAAGTTAAGTTATCAATGGGTTAGATGCCAGTCCTCCTGTCACTCGCTGTCACTCCTCTGCTATTTCCCTGTCATTCCCCCTGTCACTCCTCTGCTACTCCCCCCTGTCACTCCCCTTTCACTTCCCTGTCACTCCCTCTGTCATTCCTCCTGTCACTCCTCCTGTCACCCCCCCCTCCTGTTACTCCCCTGTCACTCCCGTCATTCAATGCTATTCACAATTATCTCTGTCCTTTTCTGACCAAACTCTGTGCACAACTGAACTTATTTTTTTAAACCACACCCTCTTTTCCAAAAGCCCCGTCCCTTTAGAGACTACAAATCGAGAAGTCCCTATTCATTCTATTTGTCTAAACTTGGGCTTCAGTGTCATCGGGACTGTCACCAATCAGCTTAGCAACCCCGAAAACTATGGATTTAACAGTAATGTCGGTCATTTTGGACATTTTATTTTTCACCCCTTCTCACCCCCCATGCTGATGGGGGCTGAAGTTGCACTTAAACGTCATCGGGAGTGTCACTATTTATCTCAGCGACACCGAAAACTATGGATTCGACACTAATATCGGTTGTTTTCCATTATTTTTACATGTGACTCCCATCCCACCCCTAGGGGTGTCTTACCCCCACAGTATTTGTTTCCAGATTGTAAGTCATATGTGTACCAAGTTTGGTGTAAATTGCTCCAGGCATTCCAGAGTTATGCTGGAACATACACACATTTTTATATATATATAGATATAGATATAGCTGTAGGAAACACAGAGTGGTAGGTACGCACTCACAACTTGATAAGCATAAAGTCAAGAATAGGGGTGCACGACAATGAGGTATATAGAGAAAGAGAGCACAATAGCTCGTCAGCACTACCCTCAAAAAATCAACTATATCGAAAAATTGGATAAATGTCATTTAATCTGGAATACCCAAACAACACTTCACAGTGGTGCAAGAAAAAAATATAAAGTGCACAGTGCAATATGATAAAGTAATGAGGCTCCAAGTGTTCCACATAAAAGTATGAACAAGAGCTGTCCCAAGCTAATGCAATATGTCCGTGAGAGACCACTTGAAACTGTTGAAATCCATACAGCACCCTTAAATAATACATGGGCAAAGGCAACAATGTTCAGCTAAGATACTTAAGAGAATAGATGGAACGTCTCAGGACATCATAGAAGGCAGCCTCAATGTGGGAGAAAGTGCACTGAAGAGCAGCATCACGAGTCCATCCCGACAACGGTCATTTCGGTGCTTGTAAGCACCATCATCAGGGGACACAGAACCGGTAAGCTGCAGGTAAGAATCACAGAATAAGCCACCAAAATATATAGAGAGAACTCACCTGCCATTGGATCGTCCATGTGCCACGCTAAGAAGTCACCCGATGCACAAACAGGAGGAAGTACGTCATTTAAGTCAGCCGCGGCGCACACCGTCACCATGACAAGCACGAACAGAGCGCGCGTCAATCGACAGGGCCATGCAGTGGTGGCACACAGGTGCGTCACGTGTTGCCCTGGTGACAATACAACAACTCCAGTGTACCAACGGAATGACAACAGGCAATGATTCAATGGACATAGACAGGCAAAGGCTGAAAACATGAAATAAAACATAAATAAATATAACAAATATAAAAAGCAATGCAGATTGAGTTCCTCATTTAGACCATGAGGAGCCATGGTATTGAATAGGTAGATAAGTTTGGATTCCTTCTGTAATAAAAGGAGATCCCTATTTCCCCCACGTCTGAGGGGAGAGATTTGGGCAATAGGCATACATTTTAAATCATTAATATGATCCACATTCAGCAAAATGCCTAGTCACTGGAAGGGTCTTATTGTCAACTAGACTAGCAGCGCGTTTAATGGAAGATTTATGCATAGCCAACCTCTCTTTAAACCTTCTAACCGTTTTCCCGATATATAACTTGGGGCATGGACACATTATCAAATAGACAACGTACTTGCTATCGCAAGAGAGTCTTTGATTGATTTTAAACTTAAGGTCTATATTGGGATGATGAAACTCATTGCCTAGGATACGATATGTACAATACATGCAACCATGTAAAGACTCCCTTCTTATAATCAAGCCAATTTCTGGCTATATTGGACCTGACATCGTTTTGTACCAGCTTATTCCTCAAGTTAGGACTACGCTTAAAGCTGATTAAGGGTGGGGCAGGAAGTAAAGGACCGACCTTGGGGTCAGTTGCAATAATGTAGATATAGATATATATATTTCTGGCTGAGATGCGTATAGAGCTCTTTTTTCTGTGCGCACAGCCCTGGGATAGGATATTTCCATTCTCTATTCTCCAGCCTCAAATCACCTCCAAACCAGTCTCATGTGTACCAAGTTTGGTGTAAATTGCTCAAGGCATTCCAGAGTTATGCTGGAACATATGCTGGAACATACACACACACACACATACATACGTAGCAAAAACTGTGGTTTTTAATTGATGAAAAATTTACAGTAATTAATTTAGTTTTCATATTTTGTTAGCTGCCTCGGCCGTGTTTTATTACACTTGTATGTCAAATTTCCCGATCTTCGCTTGTAAACTGTGTATTTGCATAGAAAGACAGAAGGACAAATTTTCGCTTATATATATATATATATATATATATATATATAGTGACAGAGACAGCACATCTCCACTTGAATGAAATGTGGAGGATCCTGACCAGGTTTTAGAGCAACAACAGGGAAACTGGTGTGATTAGGCTAATCAACAGCATCTGTGCTCTCCTAAACTAGAACAGCAGAGAGTTAATCCTATTTAACTCGAAGCATATTAAACTCCCTGTGTGGGTAGGTGGGAGTCAAATGGTGACACTCACCCCTCCTGTTGTCATTGGTTGCTCCCAAAGTTGGTGGGAGGGAATGGGAGGAGATCCTAGCTTTTATAAAGCCGTGTGCAAGGGATTAGGCCTCCTTCTCCTTTTTCACCCACCCTTCCTCCCTGGTTGGTTACATCTTACCTAGGGTAAGTAGCTGATCATGGCGGAAAGCAGGAATTATATTATATTCTCTGTCGCATTTTGCATTTGGTTTTGCTCATTTTCAGGTCTGTTAAGGTGCTACATGGATGTTGGATACCTTTGACCTGC
>WWET01003261.1:155743-171109 GCA_011038615.1 Limnodynastes dumerilii | reverse complement strand
TCATACCATACTTACCTGTACACACCCGCCTTCCAATATCCCGGGTGGTCACATAATGAACTTCTGTATCACGTGGTTAAAAGAGGTGATGAGATCATAGAACAGTTTGTAGTTCCCTTTTCATATAGGAGGACTAGACCTTGCTCTTACAAACTTTGATCTTTTTAAAATCATTCAGTGCTTGTTTTATTCTGAATTATTCACCGCTCTGTTGACGTTCCGCAATCTCATACTTACCTGTACACACCCACCTTCCAATATCCCGGGTGGTCACATAATGAACTTCTGTATCACGTGGTTAAAAGAGGTGATGAGATCATAGAACAGTTTGTAGTTCCCT
The DNA here is from genome assembly GCA_011038615.1 of Limnodynastes dumerilii. Classification (NCBI taxonomy): domain Eukaryota; kingdom Metazoa; phylum Chordata; class Amphibia; order Anura; family Limnodynastidae; genus Limnodynastes; species Limnodynastes dumerilii. The sequence continues at coordinate 170,769 of WWET01003261.1, read as the reverse complement.
TTTCATATAGGAGGACTATGTTAGACCTTGCTCACGGTCACCTCACTGCAGGGCACTTATGGGCAGAAAAAACTACTGAAAGGATCTTACAGAGGTTCTTTTGGCCAGGGGTGCATAAAGAAGTGTCAAAATATGGTTCTTCCTGTCCTGAGTGTCAATATCATGCGCAAAGACCCCATTTCAGGAGCCCACTAGTGCCTATGCCCATCATAGAGGTCCTGTTTGACAGGATAGCCATGGATCTTGTAGGGCCCTTGTTAAAATCTGCTTTGGGGCACCAATACATCCTGGTAATAATGGATTATGCTACCCGGTATCCGGAAGCCATTCCATTGTGCAACACGTCCACAAAAACTATAGCTAGAGAGCTGGTGCATGTTTTCAGCAGGGTGAGGATCCCAAAAGAAATTCTGACAGACCAAGTTAGCCCCTTTATGTCTAGAATTATGAAAGAAGTGTGTATGTTGTTCAAGGTCACTCAGCTCTGAACGTCCATTTATCATCCCCAGACTGATAGGTTTGTAGAAAGGTTCAACAAAACCTTGAAAAGAATGCTAAAGAAGGTGGTTGATAAGGATGGTAAAAACTGGGATTATCTGCTGCCATATTTGTTACTGGCCATTAGAGAAATCCCTCAATCCTCCACAGGGTTCTTGCTCCTCAATCCTCCACAAGATTCTCGCCATTTGATTTGTTATATGGGAGACACCCCAGAGGGTTGCTGGATGTGGCAAAAGAGACGTGGGAGGAACAACCCACTCCGTATAAAAGTGTAATTGAACATGTGTCTCAAATGCAGGACAGAATTGTGGAAGTAGTGCCCATTGTTAAGGAGCATATGGGACAGGCCCAACTTGCTCAAAAAAGGGTATATAATAGGAATGCCCACATACGCACATTTGCTCCTGGAAACAGAGTACTGATTCTGGTGCCCACAGTAGAGAGCAAGTTTTTGGCCAAATGGCAGGGTCCCTTTGAGATCAACGAAAAAATAAGTGAGGTTAACTATAAGGTCTTTCTGCCAGGGAAAAGAAAACCTGAGCAGATTTATCACGTAAACCTGATAAAGCCCTGGAAGGATAGGTTAGCCCTGTCAGCTGAACCTGGTCCGCCAATAACTCGACCCCCTCTAATTTCAGAGGTGACAGTATCAGATACACTCTCAGGGACCAAAAAGGGTAAATGTAAAGAGTTTCTTATGCAAAACAGAGATGTGTTTTCTGAGTTACCCGCCCAAACTTCTGTAATGAAGCATGATATTGTCACAGAGCCAGGAGTCAAGGTTACCCAAAAAGCCGTATAGGATACCGGAAGCCCAGCAGGAGGTTGTATCCAAAGAGGTTAAAAAGATATTAGAACTCAATGTTATAGAAGAATCTAACAGTGAGTGGTTCAGCCCTATAGTGCTAGTCCCAAAATCTAATGGTAGCATACGCTTCTGCAACGATTTCCACAAGCTGAATTCAGTATCTAAATTCGATGCCTGGCCCATGCCCCGTGTGGATGAGCTAATAGAAAGGCTAGGAACAGCCAGATACTTCACCACACTGGATCTGACGAAAGGTTATTGGCACATACCATTAACGGACGATGCAAAAGAAAAAACAGCCTTTTCTGTGCCAGACGGCCACGTTCAATACAAGGTATTGCCATTTGGGTTACATGGCACCCCGGCAACGTTTCAGCGTACAATGGATAGAATTTTGAAGCCCCACAGACAGTATGCAGCTGCTTATTTGGATGATGTGATAATTTACAGCCCTGATTGGGACTCCCACTTAGTTAGAGTTCAAGCAGTCTTGGACTCAATCCGAAAGGCAGGACTCACAGCTAACCCAAAGAAGTGCTGTCTAGCCATGGAAGAGGTCAGATACCTGGGCTTTATTATAGGTAGAGGTTTGATTAAGCCCCAGTTAGATAAAGTGGAAGCTATCCGAAACTGGCCACGCACCATCAATAAGAAACAAGTGCAAGCCTTTGTGGAGATCACTTCGTATTACAACCGGTTTATTCCCAGGTTTGCCACCAAAACGGCTAAGTTGACAGACCTCACCAAGGAAAGAAAGTCAAAAATGGAACCCTAAAGCAGAGAAAGCCTTTAGGGCATTAAAAGAGTCGTTATGTTCGCAGCCAGTGTTAATAACGGCAGATTTTTCTAAAGAGTTAATTGTGCAGACAGATGCTTCGGATGTAGGGGTAGGTGCGGTACTGTCCCAAATCCGAGATGCGGAGGAGCATCCTGTGAATCTGAGCAGAAAACTCAATGAGCATGAGAAGAGGTATGCCATTGTGGAAAAGGAAGCAATGGTGATTAAGTGGGTGTTAGACACATTGAGGTATTACCTCTTGGGCAGACAATTTAAGCTGGTGACAGACCATGGCCCGTTGAAATGGATGTATGCAAATAAAACCAAAATGCCCAGGTTACGAGGTGGGTTTTAGCACTACAAGACTTTAAATTCACAGCAGAATATAGACCTGGCACCCAGTTGGCCAATGCAGATGCTTTGTCTTGTGTGTATTCCTTTGGGGCTACACCCCCACGTCGAAACAGGGGAGGGGGATATGTGACAGGGTCACTGGATTTGTGTTTGAAGGGAGGTATATTTCTCCCAGGTTACTGGCCTGTGTGCTGTAAGCCCCAGGGAAATGTCTGTGTGTGTTCTCATGTTGTGAAACACTTCCCAGAAGTTCACCAGCTTTTGGTAAAAATGGGGTGGATGGTTGGAAGAGAGGGAGGGTCCACCATCCATTAGGCCCAATTCGGGTCTTTGGGCTGCCTGGCTGCTGCCAGATTGATTAGGGCTGACACCTGTCAGCGACAGGTAAAAGACCTGCTAGCCTAAGCAGTCTCTCTCATTGTCCAGGGAAGGACTGCACAACCGGTGCATGTGAGAGAACCTGTAGCCACTGTAATTGCTGGTATTGCAAACTGTTGTTCATTTTATATAGCATTAGGTGTGACTTATGTTTAGGTAGTGCTGGACAGGCAAGGTGTTTATTTAGTTTTGTTTTCTCTACTGAATAAAACTGGAAGAGGTCAGTTGCACCTTACTACCTGTGAAATTCATGCTGAAAACCCCCTCTCGCTCACAATATATATACACACACTTCCCAAATAGAGGTTGTTCAAATCAATTTCTAAGGTAATTATACAGCAAGTGCACAAAGCAAGGGGAGTTTACACAAAAACAAAGCAAGGACTGGCACTCTAGCCATTACCCAGCAACTAACCATAATCTTCTATCTTTAAAATAAAAGTCAGAGAATTAGTTACAAATATCTACAGACACATGATAAGCCACCCACCACTTACAAGGCTTCTCTGTTAGGTGGTCCTAACTCTTAAAATTTCCCAACTATGGGTCATTTATCATATCTTTTTAAATTGAGAGCTCACCTGACAGAGGTCCCCAAGTCTCCAAAACAGCCACTATGCGACAGCACCCCCTTCCAGCTACTATCCCAGACACGCTTTAAAACACACTTCCCATATAGAGGTTGCTTTTATATATATATACAGTGGAACCTCGATTATCCGTGACTCGGCTATCCGGGTATCGGATTATCCGTGCCGCGTAGCTGATAACAGACTTACATTGTGTTTTTCTCCTGCTAAGCCCCCCCTGGCTCCACAAACCCTCCTGGAAGCTGAGGACTCTCTTACCTGGCTCCCTGCCTGGTTCCCGCTGCCGCTCCTGGACACCACGGAGGACATGGATGCCGCCGCGGCTTCAGTGAAGTGGCCGCATGTCTGCTTCCGCCGGCCGCCATCTGTAGAAAGAGGGGGCGTGGTGAGAGAGGTCACATGTCTCCTGTGCTCCGGACGCTCTGGTCCTGCTCCGACGGCTCCTGATGTGGACGCAAGCCTGGGGCCCTGTTCGTATTCCTGCCGGGCTCTTGCTGGTTCCTACCTCCTCTGGGTGCAGGGAGACAACCATCACTACCCCCATGTAGGTGCTGGGACACGCACAGGAAGGAATAAGCCATCTTGGACCGTGGCCATCTTGCCTGGCTTGGTGCCGCGGATACATATTCGATTATCCATGCATTTCGGTTATCCAGCCAAAGGGTGCCAGTCATTAGCACGGATAATCGAGGTTCCACTGTATTAACTTGGCAGCTCTAATATAAAAATTCTATTTGAACATAAAAGGTCCATGCTGTGTCCATTGTGTTTGCAACTTTCAACTTTACTTCTATTGTTTTGGTGTATGTGATTTTTTTTCTTGTATATTTTAAATGTATGCAGTGTGATCAGCAAATCTGGAAAAAATGTGAACAATTGTTGCTCAGACTAAATAAAACTAAGACGTCAAAAAAATGCAGTTTAGAGAAACTGAATGCTGAAACTGAATGAAACTGAATGCTGCTTAAGCATGAAGGCCCTTAAACTCCTGGCTGCATTCTGGGTCAGCCAATTAGAATGAGTTAGGGGGCCAGGCTGGGAAGGGGGAGCTTAGGGGTTTATATGCTGTGCAGCCATTTTGTTATGCCTTTTTCTGCAAAAACATTTCCCTCCCTCTATAGTCATATTAAGATTGCAAATTACAATTCTACTTAAACACCAATCATACAATAACATTAAACAGATAATATATAATAATATTCTGCAGGTTTTATGATCATAGTGTCTAATTCAAAAATACAAGAATATATATACAAGAGACAGGGCCCCTGGATAATCATACTCCGGCAAGCATTCATTAGTTATGTTATCCAAATGACCGACTGTCCAATTTCAACCAATGGAACCAAAAAAAGCCAACCAATGGAACCAAGACCTACGATCATACCATCCTGGATGTGCCCAACTACGACCGACCTTGGAAGCTATGCAGGATTGGGCCCGACTAGTACCTAGAGGGGAGACCCCTTGGGAAGACTGGGTGTCGTAGGCCGAAGTGAGGTAATCTTTGGAGGGTGAGTATATATATATCTGAATATATTTACCTATGCTTGTGGAACCCAATTAACCCCAAAAATAATTTTTCTTCCCATTTTTTTCTTCTAGTCTATTACTTCCTTTTCATTTAGATTATATATTCTTCACCTTTTCCTAGTGTGGTCCCTACTTCTATTTCCCCTCCAGGTTAATTTACCTCACTACCCTCCCTACCACGGAATTTCTTATCCCTGTCCTTACGTTGCCCAATCCATCCCCATTTGTCCACCATTTATCTTTATCCTGTGTCCCATGTTGGACTCCTAGTAGAACACACCTACGTATATTCACTTAGCATTTCATTTATTCAATTTTTTCACCTCATTTAACTATCTCACTGGAGATTATGAAAGGTTTTTTCGGTTCCATTGGTTGAAATTGGACAGTCGGTCATTTGGATAACATAACTAACGAATGCTTGCCGGCTTCGGAGTATGATTATCCAGGGGCCCTGTCTCTTGTATATATATTCTTGTATTTTTGAATTAGACACTATGATCATAAAACCTGCAGAATATTATTATATATTATCTGTTTAATGTTATTGTATGATTGGTGTTTAAGTAGAAATCCTCTATTGGCCATTATAACAAGGGTAATGAGATTCTTAATGTACATTTTTATTTAATGATTTTATGACCTCTTCACCTACCATAATCTTAGGACCTCCTAGTTACATGGTTGATTAGATTAACCATTTATCCTGTCCTTCCAACTTACCTATATATATTGCAGCTGTACATATATTCAGGGGGAATTCATAACCGTTCCATGTATGATTTGAAGGGGGATAAGTATATGAGAACCTATTGTCACTTTTATATGGTTTGCATTATTTTTGTTTATATATGTTTTGAGGTTATCTGGTTTTATTTATGCTGTTACCCTTTTTTTTCTTACTAATAGTATTGTTATGGCTTTTATGTACTAGGTTTTATTCCTATATAGTTTTATAATATCTGTATAGTACCAGTATCTGAGGCTGTTTTTTTTAAAGAGTGTGGAATCATTTCTAATTCATCGGCTCCAATAAGTGGAGGAAACATAAGCATATTTAGATATCCCTCCGGAATACATCGTTTATATCAGTGGAACGCAAACGGAAGTTTGGACATCACCAAGGAAACGAATCCGTCCACGTCACCATCCAGCTGAGGCCTAACCGGAAGTTTACTACGTTACCTAAGCAACGTACTGTTCGAAGCACGCATGCCGTCCGGGACTTCAGGCACTATAAATTGATGCATATGTTATGGAGTATACTTTTGAGAAAGGGCTCAGCCCGAAGCGCGTCAAGGATCCTTCTAAGAGTTGCGGTCAGGTGTCTCCATCCCCGGTTATCTGTGTCTCCTGTCGGGCCCCCCCCCTCCATCGGTAGCGGACGTCCATTTCTACCCCCGCCAAAAAGACCCAATTCGGGTATGGGACTCTGATTTGCCTCTTTATATTTATAATTTTTCGTTTATACCTGCTTGTATTGAGTTTTGTTTACTTAATGGACCCTAGGGGTCTTTTTAAGATTTCCAAATAAATTGTATTTTAATGACACATTTATGATTGGATCTTCACTCATTTTTTGATTGCATAATATATTCACCCCTCTTTTAATTAATAGGTTCTTTTATTTGTGTTCTGCAATCACTATTATACCTAATTCTCATTTATTTATTTATTTATTCATGTGCACTCCACGTATCCTGAGGAGGATCACGCTATAAGACTTTTTTACTTCATTATTTGGGCATCTGAACAAAGAATAACACCTAAACGGACCTTGCTCTCATCAACCCTTATACCATCCTCAGCACAGTGGAAATCTATTTGTTTTCCCACAGCCTCAGACTGGTTTCAATTTAATTAGTATTTATTGTCCTTTGTATATTGGTATGCAGTCTTAGCGCTGACTTTCCCACCTATCCTTTTTTATATATTTGCATTTTTTAGAGTTTTAGGGACACTCTAAAGGTGATGTAAGCTGCGACAGGACTTTTCAGCGCTTTTAAGGGACCCCACCCAATTTTTTTTCCATTAGTATACCCATAGCAGTTAGGTCTGAAAAGGACTACTGGGAAATATTGCTTTTATGGGTGACACATAAGTTTGCAGTGCTGGGCAGGTCGGAGCAGTTAGAGCTTTGTTGAATTAGGAAATGTGCTGGTTGCTTTGGACAAGCAGTTGAAGCAGTACAAAGGTGACATCTCTGGACCTGAGAAAAAGGGCAGTGGATACTCACTGTGAGGGGTATAGATCTGTGCCAGCAGTTCTCAGGGGGACCAAGTATGTGTAAAATGTAAGCAGCCATGCACTGAGTGCTGTGATTGCTAAGCCGGTGGGAGTCACGCCCTGAAATGCTGCTTTCAGAAGTAGAGAGAGAGGAAAAGTAATTTTGTCCAATCGGTCTGTCTGACCAGAGAGTCATAAGGTATTTCTGTTTACAGGTGGAAATCTGTGGACATAATATTCTATACTGTAGTTATTCATTGGATGTACTTATGCATTTTTATTGTTCTTTGCTTTTTAATTCAAAACTACCACTATCCCCTTCAAATAAAAGGACCATGATTATATTATATTTGTTTGTACAGTATGTACCTGATGAGAAACAATAATAAATACAATCACTGATTATCGTGGTTTCTGCACACATTTTCTTCTATTCTGGTACATTAGAAGTGTACAGTAAGTGCAAATAATCTGTAAAACTGGCCACACAGTGTAATGATAACCTGACAGATCAGAAAATGTTCTAATTTTCACTGTGATTTCATGATCCTGAAAGCATCCAATATATATGAACCACAGCGGAGTAAACAAATAAAACATAATCAAAGCAAATGATTAGGAGGAATACGCGATCGCTGGGCACCATTCTCCAGGCTTCTACCTCATGTTTTCTGATAGTAAATAGCAGAAATACAGAATCAGTACATATCAAGAGAGAACACCTCTAACTGACTAAGAGGGAATCACCTGCAAGCTCATTCTATCCTTTCTATTGTGAAAGTATCTTTTCTCTTAAGTGTGAATGGGGTTGGAATACAGTCAAATTGGGTAGCATCCACTCGCTAAAATCATTTGGGAGAATGTATAAAATATAAGTAGGATTGACGACTCAAAGGTAAAAAGTGCACAATATTGCTCTTTGTATTATCGCATCAGAAATGAATGCTGACCAGGCGATAAATATAGTGCTTTGTGGTCGCTTGTCAGCAGAAAACTGATCATGTAACAGTGCGTATCCATCTTTAAAGATAAGATATAAAAGGTCCGATTCAATTAACTGTGATGCCTGGTCGCAGTGCTTTTTCCAGGAATTTACATTGTTGATTGCATTAAAATGTGTAAATTTTTCTTACTGTTATAGATAGGAATAAGAACATTTTGCACTTACTCCTGTCTTCGCGGTCAATTGAATCGGGCCCAAATAATGGACCAGATCCAGACCCCCGCACATTTTCCGTACGTACAGGGGTCTCTCCGTCCGAGAGAGAGAGAGAGTACACGCTCCCTGTTACTCCCCTCTCGTTACACTGCCATAAGCCTACCTTAAAGCAATCTTGTGGATCAGCGGTCCGTACGACTGCTTATTCGCACAAGTGTGGGAGCCCCCTCCCACACTGTACAATTTGCATGCTTCCTCAGCACCACTTTAGCGGGGGGACAGTGGTAGTATTAAAAAGCAACAATAAAAATGCATAAGTACATCCAATGAATAACTACAGTATAGAATATTATGTAAATGGGATCGTAAGAAACAGAGTTCCATACAAATGTTGCTATGATAGAGTTACATAACCCCAGCATAACATCTGGAGGGCGCATACATCCTCTTGTCAAATCAGGCCACTTACGCACCTTGGATACATAAGTGACCTGTTGGACGCAGGTCTGGATCCGGCCCAATGTTATTTTATCCCAAAATAATATTATCAAACTGATTTGTTCTAGTTTGTTGCTGCCATCTGGTGGGCATATTTAGTATTGTTCTAATTCTTATGATCAAAAAGTAATTTGAAGTCTTAGGGCCAGATTTGCTAAGGGGCCATTTGTAAAGAGTGGTGTGTTTTTAGCATTTTCCAGTGATTATACAATCACTGAATTTACTATTCAGCGATCTGTAAAATCTCTACAGTCGCTCAAAACTCGGGCAAATAAAAAGAGGAGGATGTGAGTGTCGATTGTTCAAATCAACACTCACTTTGAAAAAAACCATACCAAAAATTGTAAAAATTCCTTCCAATAAAAAAATTATTATTTAAATGTTAAATCATAAAAAATTTTTCTAAAAATACATACCGCGGCATGCTATTAACTCTAAGCAATGCCGCCGCATACAGTACAATAAGGCACAGCATGCACATGTATTGCGGGTCATATTGTGCATTTTAGTAACATAAGTGGCAGCACGGCAAGTGTTAATAGCATGCCACCACATAAGCACGTCCCTGTCCTAAATCACATAGTGCCCATAATAAAGATTATTGTCCCATTATACTGCTTAATGACGTATGGGTAGATCCAGACCTAAGTACGTTAGCGTTTTTATGCTAGACGCTGACATATAATCGCCTATTTGTATTTACTGCGCATGCGCGTGGCAGATGTTACGCCATGTGACTCTGAACGTACATACTATCAGCGTAACTACGAACGAAGGGCCGGGGGCTCCATTCCGACGCCCATAGTTACGCTTTGTAGGCGGAGGAAGGCATTTAAATCGTACGGTATGGGCCGGGTTAGGCTGTTACTTATGTGAATGCATTACGTACCTCAGTATTTACGCTTTGAAAAGTTAATGTAGGTTTTGGAAAGCGTAAAACTGCCAAAGTACATACGAGCGAGGGGAGTGCATAGAAACTATGCGAGCGTAAGTACACTACGCAATGTAACGGGACTATCACTTAGGTCTGGATCTGGCCCATAGTGCACGTAATATACATTATTCACATAGTGCACATAATATAGATTATTCACATAGTGCACGTAATATACATTATTCACATAGTGCACGTAATATACATTATTCACAAAGTGCACGTAATATACATTATTCACATAGTGCACGTAATATACATTATTCACATAGTGCACGTAATATACATTATTCACATAGTGCACGTAATATACATTATTCACATAGTGCACGTAATATACATTATTCACATAGTGCACGTAATATACATTATTCACATAGTGCACGTAATATACATTATTCACATAGTGCACGTAATATACATTATTCACATAGTGCACGTAATATACATTATTCACATAGTGCACGTAATATACATTATTCACATAGTGCACGTAATATACATTATTCACATAGTGCACGTAATATACATTATTCACATAGTGCACGTAATATACATTATTCACATAGTGCACGTAATATACATTATTCACATAGTGCACGTAATATACATTATTCACATAGTGCACGTAATATACATTATTCACATAGTGCACGTAATATACATTATTCACATAGTGCACGTAATATACATTATTCACATAGTGCACGTAATATACATTATTCACATAGTGCACGTAATATACATTATTCACATAGTGCACGTAATATACATTATTCACATAGTGCACGTAATATACATTATTCACATAGTGCACGTAATATACATTATTCACATAGTGCACGTAATATACATTATTCACATAGTGCACGTAATATACATTATTCACATAGTGCACGTAATATACATTATTCACATAGTGCACGTAATATACATTATTCACATAGTGCACGTAATATACATTATTCACATAGTGCACGTAATATACATTATTCACATAGTGCACGTAATATACATTATTCACATAGTGCACGTAATATACATTATTCACATAGTGCACGTAATATACATTATTCACATAGTGCACGTAATATACATTATTCACATAGTGCACGTAATATACATTATTCACATAGTGCACGTAATATACATTATTCACATAGTGCACGTAATATACATTATTCACATAGTGCACGTAATATACATTATTCACATAGTGCACGTAATATACATTATTCACATAGTGCACGTAATATACATTATTCACATAGTGCACGTAATATACATTATTCACATAGTGCACGTAATATACATTATTCACATAGTGCACGTAATATACATTATTCACATAGTGCACGTAATATACATTATTCACATAGTGCACGTAATATACATTATTCACATAGTGCACGTAATATACATTATTCACATAGTGCACGTAATATACATTATTCACATAGTGCACGTAATATACATTATTCACATAGTGCACGTAATATACATTATTCACATAGTGCACGTAATATACATTATTCACATAGTGCACGTAATATACATTATTCACATAGTGCACGTAATATACATTATTCACATAGTGCACGTAATATACATTATTCACATAGTGCACGTAATATACATTATTCACATAGTGCACGTAATATACATTATTCACATAGTGCACGTAATATACATTATTCACATAGTGCACGTAATATACATTATTCACATAGTGCACGTAATATACATTATTCACATAGTGCACGTAATATACATTATTCACATAGTGCACGTAATATACATTATTCACATAGTGCACGTAATATACATTATTCACATAGTGCACGTAATATACATTATTCACATAGTGCACGTAATATACATTATTCACATAGTGCACGTAATATACATTATTCACATAGTGCACGTAATATACATTATTCACATAGTGCACGTAATATACATTATTCACATAGTGCACGTAATATACATTATTCACATAGTGCACGTAATATAGATTATTCACATAGTGCCCGTAATATAGATTATTCACATAGTGTCTGTAATATAGATTATTCACAAAGTACCCCATAATAAAGATTATTCACATAGTGCCTGTAATATAGATTATTCACATAGTGCCCCATAATGTACTGTGTTCACATAGTGCCCCATAATATATATTTATTCACATAGTGCTTATAATATAAATTAATGACAGTGCCCCGTAATATAGTTAAAAATCATAGTGCTGCGTTACTTTCATTAATGCCATATCGCCCTCATCTTCTGAAGAAATAAAAATGTTAGTTTCAGCATATGCTTTTAAAAATAAAATATAAATATAATATTCACTCTCTGAAGTCTTCTCTGAAGACATTGTTGTCCTGGTTCATGGTGTTCTTCTGGGTCCCTCAGTAAATGACTCCTGTCACTACAGGGGCTTTATTTATACTCTCTGATGGGAACTCCAGGCAGAGGTATAAATTATGCCCCTGTCATGTCAATCTATATTATGGGGCACTATGTCATTAAGCAATAAGCAATATAATGGGGCATTATGTCATTAATCTATATAACGGGGCACTATGTCATTAATCTATATAATGGGACACTATGTCGTTAATCTATATAACGGGGCACTATGTGAATAATCTATATTACAGGCACTATGTCATTAATCTATATAATGGGGCACTATGTGAATAATCTATATTACAGGCACTATGTAATTAATCTATATAATGGGGCACTATGTGAATAATCCATATTACGGGCACTATGTCATTAATCTATATAACGGGGCACTATGTGAATAATCCATATTACGGGCACTATGTCATTAATCTATATAACGGGACACTATGTGAATAATCCATATTACGGGCACTATGTCATTAATCTATATAACGGGGCACTATGTGAATAATCTATATTACAGACACTATGTCATTAATCTATATAACGGGGCACTATGTGAATAATCCATATTACGGGCACTATGTCATTAATCTATATTATGGGGCACTATGTGAATAATCCATATTACGGGCACTATGTCATTAATCTATATAATGGGACACTATTTGAATAATTTATATTAGGGGCACTATGTCATTAAGCAGTATAATGGGGCACTATGTCAATAATCTATATTATGGGGCACTATGTCATTAATCTATATAATGGGGCATTATGGGAATAATTTATATTACAGGGCACTATGTGAATAATCTATATTATGGGAACTATGTCATTAAGTAATATGTTACTAAAAGGCACAGCATGACCCACAATACATTGGAATGCTGTGCCTTATTGTACTATATGCAGTGCCATGCTAAGGGTTAGTAGCATGGCACGTTATGTATTTTTAAGTTTAAAAAACATATAAACTTTTTTCATATAAATATATATTTTTTTTATTTAAATTATAGGGTCTCAGCGTGTGGCAAGTTTTAAGTGGCGATCTAACCATTCAAAAATTGCCACACAGTGCTGGCAATTAAAAACCACCAACACAAAACGACACATAGTAAATCTGGCCCTTAAACTTTAGTGTTCAAACTGAGCCTACAATTGATGATAACTATGAATCAATAAAACAATTGTGTATCTACAATGATTCAAGTTTGTCATGAGCCACAGAAGAATTATTTGCTATTAATGTGCAAAAAAAAATGTGTTCATAACAACTAAATCAATAATATGGCTAAAAAAAATCTTAAGTAATTAAATGAAAGTAAAGAGTAAAATTTTATGTTACAAATGAAAGGTTATTTACAAATTGCTAGTAAATAACTTGCAATGTCTACTCTGCTATTACAATTTATTATATTGCTTGCAGTTTTAATTTTACTGGAGTATTGCTGCCATCTGGTGGATATATTTAGTAATGCACACATTTTATCTGGGGGTTGACATTGCCTGGAAACCATTAAACACATTTAAAAGAAAATATCACACATACCCCACTAACCTATTCCAAGAAAGACAAATATAAAATCAACGCAGGGGGTGTGGTTTGCCAGTTCAATAGTCTGTTGAATGGCAACTACTGGCAATTGCTAGAAGGCTCTATTCTTGACAGCGGCAGTGTTATGACTTCCAAAGTCATGAAGACACTGACGGGTAAACCCTACATCCTAATCCTAACCTTAATCTTCCCCTAACCTTAAGCCTCTATTTCCTGTAGCCTAACCCTGATCTTCCCCTTCTTAAACCATAGCCCTCCAGCTCCTGCAGCCTAACCCTAACCATCTCTTCTTGAGGCCTAACCCTTCTTTCTTGAGGCCTAACTCTACCCTCTTGAGGCCTAACAATAACCCTCCCTTCTTGAGGCCTAACTCTAACTTCAGCCAGCTGCATCCTGACGCTATTGGTAATAGGTTGAAATATGTACTTATTCCCAATAGCAATTTTCTATATGCTAACCATTTCGACAATGATTCAGCTGGCTGAAATACAACCAGCCAGACCAGCAACTGCACTTCCTTGCTTGGATGTGGCAGACTAAAGATCTATCCCATTTCCTCTACCAATTTTATGGGCTGCAATAAAAGCAGTTGTATTGCCATATAAATGTCTGCTGCTATTTCATGGCAGGAATACTTAGTAACCCCACTTCAAGTACTTAGCTGCAGATCTTATATATTTATCAGCGAACAAGTCATGCATATTACAGTATACTGAATATTGCTTCATCATTATTAGTAGTGCCATTATTATTAGTAGCAGTATGGAAAAATTAATGTACCTAAATTAGTTGCAATAGGTTCTTTTCATGTTTTCTTGTCTTGTGCCTAGCTGCAAAAATCAGAAAACATCAGCACATCATCAGAAAACCACTCAACTATGATCTTTCATATGACTATGCCACAATTCTATGACATAATTGCTGAAATGTGTCCAGTATCAAAATATAATCAAGGAGACTGATATATAAAGCTCTCCCACATGCATCATTAGTAATGTATTATACTATAAGACTTTGAGAAATGGAAATATTTGGATTATTGCTGAAACAGCTACTGATACACTGTGTAAAGCAGGGGTCCTCAAACTTTTTAAACAGGGGGCCAGTTCACTGTCCCTCAGACCGTTGGAGGGCCGGACTATAGTAAAAACAAAAACTATGAACAAATTCCTATGCACACTGCATATATCTTATTTTGAAGTGAAGAAACAAAACAGGAACAAATACAATATTTAAAATGAAGTAAAGTTAAATCAACAAATTTACCAGTATTTCAATGGGAACTCCCCCATCA
>WWET01003261.1:137591-152605 GCA_011038615.1 Limnodynastes dumerilii | reverse complement strand
CGGTCGGAGCAACAAAGGCTCCGACTGTTTTTTTTGGGGGGGAAGCCATAGGCCTATTCAGTGCGGATGTGCCTTGCGCATCCGCATACTCCTCTGAAGCAGCACCCTGCCTGCTATTCAGAGTGGGCTATAGGATGCACGAAAACGCATTCTTGAATAGTCCGTAGTCAAATAAGCATGTGTGATTCCGCATCGCACATACACGGAACTTTGAATCCATTCAGGAAATACATGTTTCATGAATCAGAACGTTTACTTAAAGATATCCACATAGTGTCTCATTAACAGTTAATTAAGATTAATTAATAAAAAGAAATAAGAAAAATTAATAATTCAGGTACTATAACCCACCCAGTGTGTCTGTTACTAGATTGTTAAAATTGCAAAGCGCTATTTAATCTGATAGTGCTATATAGAAAAACCTGTTAATAAATCAAATAAATTTACCAGCCAGTTCCGATCTGCCTCTCAAATCGATTGCTTCTGCCTTGCAGAGGAGAAGCAATGGATCATTCCTAGGATGAAGATGCTGCAGCGAACGGTAAGTATTTATGTAACCCCAACCCTTATCCTAATCCTTACTCTAACCCACCTCTTACATTACTCTAAAGATGGCCATACACTAGAGCGATTATCGAAAATCGCATGATTTCGCCGATAATCTTGCAGATTTTTCCGCTAGAGACCCAAATAATATCAGCACCATACATCACATTTGTTTCATACAATAATCGTGCGAAATTTTTAAAAAAACGTAGATTTTTGGTCTACTTTCGTCGGCTGCAAAATATCGCTTTTGCCCATACACAGTACGATAATTTTATTTTATCGTCGGATTTTCTTTACAAATAAAACTTCCTGTTGTAGCTAGCTCTTTGTTCTATGCTGCCGTGATGGATGCAAATACAAAAGGTCTTGGAATATTCGCTCTTTCTATGGTTATTTTAACCCAGCAGAAACAGAGAAAAGCAGCAAATATTCGTCGCCGTCGTAAACGTTTAAACACAGAGGCTGCATGAAATGTCCCAGTTTATATTATAGTTCACTCCAACAAATCCATGTCCCACAGCGCTTGATACACAAGGATGCACCTGCATGTATAAGCAGGTGTTTAAACACAGAGGCTGCATGAAATGTCCCAGTTGATATTATAGTTCACTCCAACAAATCCATGTCCCACAGGTCTTGACACTGCATGAAATGTCCCAGTTCATTTGCATAAGCACGCCTCTATTTCACCATAAATTTATAGCCGAAGATCTAACAATTATCGTGAAATGGCCAAATACTATGCGATTTTTCAAAAAATCTGGTGCTTTTTATCGTTTTCAGAAGTCCTGTTTGGACGATTATTGAATTCTCGTCCAAAAAATTGTTACCATACACTTACGCGATAATTCGGGCCCTTGTGCGATAATTGAAGGATCGGTACAATAATC
Source organism: Limnodynastes dumerilii (assembly GCA_011038615.1). NCBI lineage: Eukaryota > Metazoa > Chordata > Amphibia > Anura > Limnodynastidae > Limnodynastes > Limnodynastes dumerilii. Next base: position 151,166 of record WWET01003261.1, on the reverse strand, counting down.
GCTCTAGTGTATGGCCAGCTTAACTCTAACTGCAAATAACGTGAGTGCAAGGCTAATTGAATCGGGCCCAATGTGTCAGCATATACATAAAAAAGAGGTTTAATGGATTACATATCATCAGGCCATTCCTCCGCTACATGACCAAAAATATCAGATTCCCCCTAAAACTGTTCTGTGATTGCCATGACTTCTCCACCCTTTCCCTCCTCTTCCCTCCCGGCTTTCTCTACTTTTCTTCCCTTTTCCTTTATGAAGCAATGTCTAGTATATTTAGGGATTTATTTTTCTAAATAGTTGTTAATGGCTTATTCGTACATAAGATACTATTTCAATATCTATAATGTTTCTATGTATATTAGCTAAATCCCCTTTTTACTTCTGTACCACTTGATCCCCATAACAACTTGAAAACTTCAATAAAATGTATTGTCAAAAAAACAAAAAGAGGTTTAGTTCACATTATAGCTATATTGGGGTAAGCTCACTTGCCCAGCATCAAAGCACCTCCTGTAGGGTGAGTCCCTATCCATCTGCTATATGTGTACTCAGGAGGTCTATATTAAGACACTCCTGCCATTTGAAAAGTGTGCAGCGGCCATATTGGGGAGGGTTCAGGCTCCCAAAGTAAACTAACTGTAACAAAAAAACACACAAGGCTGCGCTTTAATCCAAATATATGAACTGTGTGCAAGGGTATATATAAATGGAGAGGTGCAGCCAAGGAGCAAAGTGACTACAGTGTAAATACAAGGAACAAAAGACAGGTCTGGCGCTCCAAACAAGCATTATACTGTAGCTATAGGGACTCACCTACAGGAGGTGCCTTGACGCCGGGAAGATGAGCTTAACCCAATATAGCTATATTGTGAACTAAATCTCCTTTTTATGTAGGGTAGGCAATTGTGGAGGCTGCTTTTTAAATGACAATTTTATTAAAGTGAAAACCTGGCATGTGAGGTTTTAAAAAATCCTCCAGATGCTGGTTTTAGCCTTTAATAAAATTGTTGTTTTACATGAATTGACAGCATCAGTCTGAGATGAGTTAGGAGCAGTGGAGACTGGCTGCCCTGTCCCCGCTGCTGCTGGAAGGCTTCCTCTGGTCATGATTGACAGAATACAGTTTAATTGAATTCTCTTCCCCAATCTCTTGTTTGTTGTTTTGGAATTTCTTTCACATCCCGCACATACCCATCACAGCTGGAGTATAAGGGAAATCTGAAGGCGGATGAAAGTGAATTTTATAGTTCTACAATTTAAGTAGGAGAAACAGGGGTATGGTATTCCACTATCGCCCTTGACCTCATCCTCCCACCAGGTGTACCTACTGTAAGCATCCTGCCCCTTAACGCCTGTTGACTGAGTGGATTCCAGCAAGGATGTCTAGATCCCGAGGATCTGGTTCTGTGCTGGAAGTTTGCAGCGCATGCATACGCTGTGGTGGAATGCAGACAATTAAGATTTCTTAAATCTGGATCCAGTTCATTGTATTCAGGACATTAAAATATTCGCAACCAGCATGGTTTTGTAATGCTCACGGCAACAGAACGTTTGGGCCTTTAAGGACAATGGGCCTGATCCAGACTTACGCCCGCCATCGCTAGGACGGCGGGCATAAGCGTAAGATCGGCTTTTCAGCCGATCTGCGCATGCGCCGGGCAGATGTTGCCCGGCGTTGCTACGGCAATGCCCGATCGTGGATCGGGCGTCCGTAGCAGCGCCATAGGGACGCTGGAGGCGACATCCCCCAGCGTCCCTACGTTAAGGTTAGTGCAGGTGGGCGGGGGGAGGTAGATAAATGAGGGTAGGAGGGCGGGCTAAGCGGCCATACGGTCGTGTGCGAGCGTATGTGTGGTGTGAAGTTAGTTTAGTCTTTAGCCGGCGTAAGGAAGGGGCCATACGCCAGCACAGGGGGAGTGTCGGTCAAAATGAACACCGATACTCTGTGCTTTAGTAAGCACAGCGCATCGGCGTAGGTCTGGATCAGGCCCAATGTGCCAGATCTAGACTTAAGTACTACAGCGTGCATAAATTTGGCTGTTGGAACGCATCGTAACTCTGCTCGTACATAACTTGTTCGTAACTATGTGGGAAGGGGCGTCATCCCTACGCAAGCAGAAAATACGCATTGTAGGTGGAGGGAGGTATTTAAATTGTACAGTGTGGGCTGGGTTAGGCAGTTACGTGCGACAAAGCGATACATACGACCGCAGATACGCAAGGAAAAGTTAGGGTAGGGTTAGGAACTCGTAAATCAGCAAAATTACGTTCATTCGAAGGGAGTGCCAGGGGGAGTGCATTATACTTACGATTGCGTAACTAGGCTACGTGATCGTACTTAAGTCTGGATCTGGCCCAATGCGTACCGCCCACAGTAAAAGTAAAACTTACGCACGTCTTATAGAATTCAGGACAGGAAAAAACTGCGTAATGGCATAAACTAATGATATTACAGGGAACTCTATAATATAACTTTGGACTTTTGCTACAGAGAGAACTTCTGCCAGAAATAGAGAACTTATAAAACTGAAACAAAACTCAATATACCATTTAAGGGTTTACCATATATTATACTGAAGCCTTTTAATAATGTGTTATTTTCATACTGCTGTAAAAGTAGTAAATTATGCCTGGATTATAGCTAATATAATCCTTTTTTACCTTCTTTATTGCAGTAAAAGGAGCATTTCCTTGGGAAAAGGGGATAAATAATGGTTTGTTTGAATCACACCACAATACCTTGCTGCCTTTATTTCATTTTTGACTCTATCCTCTGCTTTTTTCTAGGGGGGGGGGGGGTAAAGACGCTCATAGCAGCCTCATTTCATACAGTAATGTAGAAAATGAAGGCTGGAATGTGAGCGTTCTCTATGGGTGGCGTCTTCATTTTCCTCTCTAGGGACTGAATCCAGACTTAATAATGCTGGGCAACTTCTGCGGGCGGCAGATGTTACGCTACGGATCTCTGTGCGTATAGAAAACAATTCCGTACATTCAGGGATCTGTATGACTGGGCATGCCATCACTATGCATGGACACCACCTGAATTCATAGGATCCAGAGAAAGGTGTGGGTCCCCGGAAAGAACGTCCCTATTTCCATAGGGGCATTTCCTCCCAGCCAGTTTCGAACAGGCTGGGATTTCGATTGCATATGCCTCGATGAGACATAGCAATCAATCCACGGAGCACCACACGCGGTGCTCTGAAAGGTAAGACTGTAAACTACCCTAACCCTTCCCCTAATTCTAACCCTAACCCTCCCCTCCCATTACCCTAACCCTCCCTTCCCCGCAGCCTGACCCTAACCCACCATCTCCCGCAGCCTGACCCTAACCCTGGAGAGGTCACTCACCTATCCCGTGGTCTGGGTCCTGCGGTAGTGGCGGTGGCGGCGTTTCCGAAACGGAAACCCATTCTAAAAAAAAAATTTTAAACTGAAGGGGTATTCGAAATAGGGACATCCAAAAAGAAACTTTCAGATGTCCCTATTTCGGAAATCAGACATTCTATGCAGGGACTGCAACCGCCAGAAAACTGCCCTAGCCAGACTTCTGATCTGCCCCCATTTAAGTGAGGATGGATTAGAAATCTAAAGACAAGTCCTGGCCTTGGAACCTTGCAAGCAAGGGTTCAGGCCTTGTCTGCACTCGCACAGAAGGTTGGATCCAGCTAGGATTCGCTGCGTTTGGCAGAAACCTGGATCCAGTCCTGACTCACTGAGGATATGTAGACATGGTGCTATTTCATTTTATTTTTTCATATTTGGTAACACATATTTAAATAGTTCAGGAAAGCTCTATAACACTTTCCAGCTCTTGTGAAAGAGGGTTAACTGATCTCTACAGGAAAATATAGACAGAATGCAGAAACAGATGTTTACTAAAAATAAAGCACCACACTTTGAACCAAGAGGTTTTTAGACAGTTTACGATAACACTAATTTTATTTGGCAGTTGAACAAGAAATACATACAGTATAATGCCAGGTTACTCGGTAGTAGAGGACAGGACTCCATTTCCTGTGCAATATAACTCTAAATCTGCAGATGCTCATACAATTATGCTGAAATATCGTACAAACTCAGAGACATGAAAAACACATACCTGACATACTAGAACATGTCATACTGTAAAAAGAGGAACATTCTCATTCTTGTAAACTGTTATTAAAGGTGTTTTCATGGGTACTTGTAAAGGTATTATTTAGAGTCCTGTGAAAGCCCTTTTGTAAAGCAGAAATAAATGTATATACCAAAATGCAACACAATGAAAATTTTAGGTTAGACTAATCCGTGCTGCCCATAACAGAATACACAGGTAAGCTAAATTAAGTATAGTAAGGGCATGTCCACATATTTCAAGTAATTTCCTAGACTGAACAATAGTGAGACATAATTGTGTGGGTACCAGAGGCTTGTCACAAAGATATGCTTATTATGAAGACACCAGCAGCATTTTTTAGACAGTTTGTTTGTACTGACTTTTCTTCTCCTTTTCTATCTGATATTTGACCATTTGTAATATTTGGTCATTTTTAATTAAGTAACTATGTTCATTTACTTTATATTCTCCTTAGTGGATTTGATAATCAATTAGATCCTATTGTTTATTAATAAATGAATGCAACTTTTACAGTTATAACTAACACTGTCATGTCAGTATATTTGAGTGGACTGTATATATACAATACAGCAATTTGACTCAAGTGGTAGCACTTCTGCCTCATAGGGCCTGATCCAGAACTACGAAGTGCATCATGGCTGAAATCCTTAGCCATGCTGTACTGATAGAACTACAAGGCTCAGAAATGATGAGCCTTGTAATAATATCAGCGGCAGTATGGCAAAGGATTCTAACCATGCCTGTGTCTGAGTGTAGTGTAAAAAAAAAAAAAAGTTCACATTAAACACACATTAAAGAATAAAAGACAGTATGCATGTAAACAAGTTATAAACCCTAACTAACATTGGGGTAGATCCTGAACTACGTGTGTGCGTACGTATTTTAGCGGTGCGTATTTTCGTACACGTAAGGTCAATACACTCCCCACGGCAGGCCATTGAAAAAATAGAAAGAAAAAAAATTGCGTCATTCACTAAAGGCGATTTGAAGAAATCGCCTTTAGTGTGATTTAAAATTACAAAAAAAAACATTGCAGCCAGAGAGCTGCGAGTTCTGGCTGAGGTGTCGGTCTGGAGCATCAAAAACACATGTCAACGGAGTTGACATGTGTTTTTCTGTGTCAAAAAATAAGTACAGCATGGCTGAAATCCTTAGCCATGCTGTACTGATAGAACTACAAGGCTCAGAATTGATCAGCCTTGTAATAATATCAGCGGCAGTATGGCTAACGATTGCAGCCATGTGTGTGTCTGCGTGTAGTGTAGAAAAAAAATTACATTAAACAAACATCAAAGAATAAAAGACAGTATGCATGTAAACAAGTTAATAACCCTAACAAACATTGTCCCCTACTGTGTGCTCTTACCTGCTGTGGTCATCTCTCCTAAGCTATGTGTAATGTGTGTATTGTATCGTGTGTATTAAATAAAAATGTTTTTACACTCACAGTTGGAAGTCTTCTTTTTTCGTTTTTTCTTATAGCTGAGATGATTTTTCTTCAATTGATTAAAGTCTTCCTATTAATTGTAGTCTCGGATGGCGATTCTTCTTTCTTCAGCTGCTGACAGGATGCTGCAGAACTTCTTCCCATCCGGACCTCTTCAAATGACGGTGAGGTCGCTAGGGGGAAGTATTTTTTATAGTGGAGATGACGTCAGTTACATTGGTCCTCTACTGTTTGTGATGTCATCTCCACTATAAAAAGTACTGCCCCCTAGCGACCTCATCGTCATTTGAAGAGGTCCGGATGGGAAGAGGTTCTGCAGCGTCCTCATACATCCGCAGTGTCTTCATATTGGGACTCTGAAATCTTCCGGACATATAAGTTTTTCTTTTTTCTTTATTTTTTTTTAACTGTTATTAATATTTAAAATGTATTTCTTTATTATTTTTAATAAAAACATAATTGAAAAAATAATGTTTTTTAAATTTTTTCTTTTTTAAATGCACACAGTCTCCCCATATATGCCCCCCTTCTCCCCCCTAATAACAGGGAAGGAAAAGGGGGTATTATGGGGAGATCGCTGGGATAACTGCACTAATGCCATTCTGAGATGGTGTTAGTTTTACGCCAGGAGCAGAGTGTAAAACTCCACTCCAGCATTTCAGAAATATGAAACCGCCAGTCCGCTCTGAAAAGAACAGGCCAGCAGAGACCCCTGATGTTTACATGGATCGCCATGGAAACTGCTATTTTCCATGGCGATCTATTGTTTGTAAATATAGAAACCTTCTTTTTGTTAGGCTCCATTGCGCGCTGGCCACCCGCTCCCATAAGGTCAGCTTGCCTGCTTGTAACGGCATGCCTGCAGTCCTGACGTCCTCTCTCCTTCCTCCGTCAGCAGCGTCTGCTGCTCGCGTCTCTCCTCCCCCTGGCGTCCCTCGCGGCTTGTTGCTAGGGACGCTGATCCTGTCTCTCTGTCAGGCTGGCGTCGGATTGTATCCTAGCAACCTGGACGCCAGCCTATCTCCGCTATTGCCGCGTCTGCAGCCCGCTCCCATTGGCTTTCCCCGCTTTATAGCTCCCTTCCTCCCTCATTCACATGCCGGTTATAGCTTTCTCTAGCCACATAACCTGCTCTCTTTGCCTTGTGCCTCCCTTATCTCTTCTGTGACTCTTGAGTGCCCCATATCTGTCCTGCCTGATTCCTGCCTGTGTTCCTCCTGTGTCTCTCCCCATCTCTTACCCTTACTGTTTAATCCTTGTGGTTAACCCCTTGCTCTCCCGTGTGCATGTACTTGTATCCCTTAGGGGATTTCCTTCAGTCTAAGTGTTGTGTGATAGCCCCTTCCTCGTTCGTGGTGTCAGTCCGGTCTGTCCCGTGTACCTGTCTTCGGTCTTTTGTCATTGTTACCTGTTGCTCATAGTTTGTCTCAGGTCAAATTCTACTGACCTGACTCCTCCCACTTTCTCCTCTCTCTTTTCTGGCTCTGTCTCTTTTCTATCTGTTCTTTCGGTTCTTCTCCCGGGTTTTCTCTGAAGGTGCGTATCCTGACCCACCAGCTCCAGTCTATCCCCACCATCAGGGGCTCTAGCGAACACTCAAACGGAAATCAGGCTCTACAAACCGGTGAGTTACCCGTTTCTTCTTTACCTCTTATCTGGTCACCCCGGTTCCCTGTCGGGGTAAGCCCGGGGTACCACTACCTTGTACACCGCTTGCATTGGGGTCATAACACTTTTCATGCGATAATGCCCATTTTCACATGAAAATGGGTATTATCACATGAAAATGAAGTTTGTAAATAGACCTCTATATGTTTTCCTTGTGTCTGTATGGGTTTCCTGCTATGCTTATGTAAAGCCTATGTAATATGATGTATTAAATACAGTTATAAATAAAGTAAAGCTTCATAAAAACCAGCTAATATATATCTAACATATTTCTTAGTTTGGGGTACTGGTGACTGACATAGAAATACTGTATGTTCAATTGGAGTGTTTATTCAAATGAATTCACTGTGGAAGATGTATCAAGAGAGCAAAAGACACAACATATTATTGTCATAAGTATACAGAATAGCAATTAATAATAAAAGGTCAAAATAATACAACATAAGTCTACAGATTTCATTTATAAATGGGATATATAAATGATTTATAAATGGGGTATGAGGTTTTTAATGGCAGATTGGACTTTTCTAAATCAGAATAAATACCACCCTCTTACATTAGGTACATACAGGGGCGGAACTACCATTGGTGCAACAGGTGCAGTGGCACCGGGGCCCATGCTGATACAAGGGCCCACAGCTGTCATCACCGTACTGTCGAAGCTTCCCACTGGGTTACCTGAGATATCATCAGGGCCAAAGCATATTTTTTGCACCTGGGACCACAACTCGCTAGCTCCGCCTCTGGGTACATAGTATAAAATAATCAGGGGGACCAGTCGATTGGCTGAACACCCCAATAATTGGGCAATGTGTATTGTGGACCTATTTGTTTTAAATCCAACAAAGCTTTCCAAAAACACATTCGCCTGAAAATCTACTAATTATGTTATGGTATCAAAATTATATTCGGGAAAGCAAGTAAGTCACACTGGATAGGGGAGTAGTTAGGGTAGAAAAGCAACATTTAAATGCACATAATAAGTTCACTCAGAGAGGTGAACATGGTGATACTGTGCTCTCTTGGTACAACTGTGGCTGTCTTGTGGTACACCGTTTGTCCCTCTCTTCCAATGCACAATAGATGGTGCTAGAGAAATTTATTAAATAGCAGTCAGCTTTTTTTTTACATTTAAAAAAAACCCTTTCTATTTTCTTTATCATACATTATTTTTATTCTATACTTTATTTTTTATTTTTTAGATATTTTAAATACATATTGTCCAGTCCAATTTTAAATATTGATTAAATAAAGATTTATCACAACCTTTTCACTAGTCTTACAGGTATGTAGAACAAGCAGCTTGACTGAATAAATAAAGTATTTAATCACAGCAAGTGGATAAACCGGAACATGAGAGTAAGAACATAACAGGTGCAAGCAGAGGCGGAACTACCGGTGGTGCAAGCGGTGCACAGCACCGCGGCCCATGGACATAATGGGGCCCACAGCCACTGCAGTAGTGGTTGATGCGGTGGCTGCTGTGGGTCCCATTATGTCCATGGGCCCCGGTGCTGTGCACCGTTGGTAGTTCCGCCTCTGCTTGCACCTGTTATGTTCTTACTCTCATGTTCCGGTTTATCCAATTGCTGTGATTAAATACTTTATTTATTCAGTCAAGCTGCTTGTCTCTGTGTGTGTGTGCATGCAGAGCCAGCGCGGTCTCCCAGCTATGGAGACTGCCAGCGCTCATACAGGACTCCTGTATGAGCGCTCCTTGAACACCATCTTCTGTGCTTATTTTAACTACAATCTTTTTCTTTCTCTATTAGCATTGTTCTGTGTTTATTTCATGGTTGCCGACTCTCCTTGAATTTCCGGGAGACTCCCGGGAAAGCACCCATTTACAATACAATGTCCGGGAATAATACTATTTCTAGAGTTCCATAAAATTTAATATAACTATAGAAATAGTATTATTCCTGGACACTGTATTATGACTTGTCACATACACAGTGCCTGGACCGCTGCGTATGGCAACACAGCGCCGTTATCGGTGTGACGCTGTGAAGTCATGTCAGCGTCATTCAGAATCAGAGGCGCCGCAGAGGACGGAGGGTAAGTAAGAAGAGAGGGGAAGACAAAACAGGTAAGAGACTTATAAAAGCTTATTGGTGGTTGAAGTATGAGGGGGGAGGGGGTAATGTGAGGTTAGAGTATGTGGGGTGGGTGACATCACCGACGCGCTGTTCACGATGTGCCTGCCAGAAGACGCCAGCCCAGAAGTCAGAAGAGCGCCACGGAGGAAGGAAAATGGAATACAAAGGTAAGTAAAAAGGAGAGAGGCTGGAGAAACATGGTGGAGAATACTGAGGAGGGCTGAAGGCACATGATGGGGAATACTGAGGAGGGTAGGAGGCACATGATGGGAGATACTGAGGAGGGCTAGGGGCACATGATGGGGAATACTGAGGGGAGCTGGAGGCACATGATGGGGAATACTGAGGGGGGTAGGAGGCACATGATGGGAGATACTGAGGGGGGCTGGAGGCACATTGGTGGGGGGGTAGGGGGGTCCAAAGCATATATTCGCACCTGGGCCTATGACTCACTAGTTCCGCCTCTGGGTGCAAGTGTACACTTGAACAAAACCATTTTGTAATGTGAGAGGCACAAATCAATATAAATTGTTTAGCATGTAGGAAAAATACTTTGCATTTTGCATATAGCAGTCACATACTGCATTAGGTTTATTAGGTGCATACTGCTTTAGATTTAATTTGTAGATTAGAGTTGAGTTAGGAAACTTACCCTCTCAACTCCAATTCTGTTTTTACAGTTTAAATTTGCCTTCTATTGAAGTTCAACATGGTTTTACTCAGGTCTATATTTGCCCTTTCTCTCAAACTCTGGATCAGCCCCAAAAATGAAAATGCCACAAGTTTTTTCAAATTGACACTCTGATATCTAGACAATTGCACTATAATCATCTCTAATGCTCGTGTTCATTGGTTAGTGCTATGACACGTTTGTAATCAATAAAAATGTTATGATTTAATTAACTTACACTGGAAGAGGAAGCTGAAGTGACCATGACGTTTATTTGGAATAAATTAGTAGTTAAATTTAAATAAAATGTAGCTTTTTATAGATCAGATTAAACAAGGTGCCATTAATCATCTATACCGTGGGATTCTGCTGTAAAAAGAAAATACATGATCACATTAATTGATTTTACAGTACCAGAAATTTAATACCACATTGAAGGTGAATTCATCTGCATACTATTGTCAGCAATCATTGTTTAACTTTTTATTTAACAGGGTATAGAAGACACTGAGATAATGCCAAAACATAAGAAGTACAAATGTAAGCAAAGAATTATTGGGGTCACCACCGAAGGGGCAAGTAAGGTGACACTGATTAGTTAATTTCTATCTTGTATGTATAATTTACTTTGTTGTTATACCTAATGACAATGGACCGTATTCACAGTTAAGTAAGTGTGTAATCTATGTGCGTGTTTTTACGATTTTATAAACTGAGCATGTCCAGAACCCAAATATACGCACATAAAACATAGCCGACTGATTCATACACATGGAGCTCAGACAGATGCACACATCGGTGCAGGACAAGTCCCACATGCGTGGCTAGAGGGGCAAGACTCGTAATGCAACTGAGCTTCACACGGGCTACTAATGTACAGTATTGGCGTGCCAACAGGGTTACGACTGATCACAAGCAGGAGTGCCTTGCGTAAAATAATATACATACAGGAAAAGTTAACGTAGCCCTCAACCACTCGTAAGTTGCTGAAGCCTGTTGTACCATATGAAAGTCCATGTGTCCACACACACTGCACACAGCCAGCAGCTGCTGTGTAATTTTAATCAATGCACATGTTTGTTTAATTAACACACATAAGGCTCATCTACTTATAGCTATGGTTTGTTGCTATTTAATTAAAGACTTTCAACAATGTCAAGGCAGTCTTTTGTTTCACTTATTTGTGTTTAATTGCACTATAGGAATAATGTTAAATTTGTTTTATTTTTTTTAAATGTTCGACTTATTTATACCAGTATGCATAATTTCTGTTTGTTAATTTATGTTACATTTGTAAGAATGTTTTTTTTGTTATAAAAAACATTTATTTGCAAATTTTAAAAACAATCATGCCCATCAAATTCTTTTTGCTGAATTAGATTTTTTGCATGTATCTTTTTTACATTTTTGTTTTCTTTTTATTTGGGTGGCTAATGACACAGTTAGAGTTGTCTTATATTTTCACTTCTTCAAATAATTGCTTGATAGTCGAAAAATAAAGGCATGCTAGTTATTAAATTTAGTCAAGTCACACAGCAATGTCTGCGTTGCTAAACGTTTGGATGAATCTCTACTAAAAATAAGTCCCCAAATTCATACATGATTCAAGGGCCGTATCCTAGGTACTTTCCCACTTCTACGTACGGCATACTTACACACGGAAAGACACGTACGAATGTGTGGGTGTGGTTAGCTGCAGCTGCTGCTATCCTTGAATGGTACTTGCGTATAATTGCGATGCGTGTTTTTAGCCAAGTATCCAATTTCTATCCAAAGTGTGAATACAGTCCAATGTCTGGAACTGTTGTGCATTTACTGCAACTAATGAAGTTGATATTTCTAATTATTACACAGGGGGAAAGGCGAAATAAGTAGAAAACTGTTGGGTTTTTTTTCATATCTTGCATTTCACTTCTTTTTTTATTTAACAAGCACATCGCCAGACAAATCAATGAATTCTTTGTCAGACATCCAATGTCCTTATTGCTTTGTACAGCGATGGCATAGATTTGACATTTAACAAGCAGAGAAGATCTTACATATTCTCTACTTGTTCTCCAAAAGGATCATCTAGCCAAGACATTAGTCAGAAATGTTAGTGCCATGGGTAAAAGGAAAAATGGTGCGCCCAATCTTGATTTAGTAACCAGTTTAACCTTAAAAATTGAATATCTGTCTCCAGGGTCGCCTCTACGAGCAGTAGGTAGGGGGGACGCTTCCTCGGGGAGCCCCTCATTCTAGCAACCATTGCATGCAGAACAGCACCTGAACTGTGAATGCGCAGACTGTGGCTGTTTAGTTGTTTATAAATAGTGCTCAATACACTGTTTATAAACTTTTTCAGCTGACATTCACCAGGGAGTAGTGGCAGCAGGGATCGCCAGTCCAGATAGTGATTCTGGTTAACCACCGCAGCAGCATCTACAGAGCTGCGGCACACAACTCATACATTGTAGCTGGTGGCATCTGCTCTGTAAGTGAAACTGGTGAAGGAACCCCCTTGACATAGGCCCAATTCCAACCCCCTAGGGGCGGCACGGACTGGCTCACCACTTCAGTGTGCCCTGGGTGACACACACACCCGTTATTACAGCCCTGCATCTAGAACGGTTTAGTACATGCACTATATTGAGCAGTGAAACATGGAAGTACCTAGCATCTTCAGGGTATAAATTTATGCACAAGTTAAACTGAGAGGTATAAAAAAATCCTTTACGTTTAATTTGATAAAAATTAAATTGTTACCAAGTTTAAATTTATGAGACAACCCTAAAATAGAAATATGTAGGAATTTTAATAACGGGGGGGTTACATTTTACATTTTTTTGTTAAATTTTCATAGTAACTACAAATGAATTTGGAGATTTTACAGGATTATTACAATAACTGTGGCAGTAATGGGAAAGAAGGGATGTTCTTTGTGGATAGAGAGATGTGAGGTGCAATAGGAGAATGTAGAAGTAGGTATCTATAATGCACACAAACAATACAGAAGGCAGGCACTATTTGTTATATTTAACATTTGTGGCCAGTGGACATCTACTACATACTGTATGCTGAACAGGTACTAAATCTCTGTATTTTTAGAGAGGAACAAATAAGTTTTAGATGAACTTTTAGCTTTCTTTCCTCCACAAGTAATGTCATACTGCTGTATGTTATTTTCAGGTTCCTAAGACTAGGACTTAATTATAAACCAAATGCCTCATTATAATAGTTGCAAATTCTACGAATTAACGGTTCTGAGAGTGTGTTGCAGGGGCGGCTGGATGATTATTTACCTTCCCCGCTGTCCTAGTAGAATGACACATATGTCACGATTAGTGACTTATGCTGAGGTGGAAAACGTGTGGCACAGGCTTCAGGTGGAGCGGTGTGTGGGTGGTACACGGAGTAGAGGTGTCTAGGTCGGGATGATGGAGGCAGTGAGATGGTCTGGGGGCTGGGAATGGAGGCGGTGCTGAAGGCAGTTCCTCCTTCCCGCTCTCTCTCTTTCTCTCTCTGCTGTCTCTCTCTCTCCCTCTTTCTGTGTCTCTCGCTCCCTGTCAGCTGGGCATCTCCTCTCTCTTTC
>WWET01003261.1:116920-129492 GCA_011038615.1 Limnodynastes dumerilii | reverse complement strand
CAGTCCCCTATCTCCTCCTCTCTCTTTCTCTGTCCTCCTCTCTCTCCCTCTCCTCCTCCTTTCTCTCTCTCTCTCTATCTCACTTTCCCTCTTTCTCCCCCTCCTTCTTTTCTTCTCTTTTTTATCCTCTCTTCTCTCTTTTTCCTCTCTGTCTTTCTTGACCGCCACTGAACTCAAGCGGAAAGTAAATAATTAGTAAATGATTGTAACACATGAAGTGTTGGCATTAAAGTATTTCATCTGACAGGTGTCACTTTCTTTCATAGATGAATGTCGATCAGTTAGCCCTGTCAATATTTGAGTTCGAAAGATCTGTCAGTATTCTGAAGATCGCTATATACATACACAGTACACCTATTGTATTCTTAATTTAGGCTTCCTTCCTTGTACCGCCGTGCCTTTGGAAATGGTCTTAGGAAAGATCTATTTTGAGAATGCAGCACTCATGCATGCAATACTTAGATATACCAGAGATCGCAAAATGCCCCCATTGTGTAAGTCTGGATCTACTGTAGACCTTTAAAATAAATTAACTTTAACAAGTGTCATAAGGCACTGCCCCCCCCCCCCACTCAAACACCCCAAAGCTTCTTATGCACAGATAGCATTTCCAGTTACCTTTAAACTATGCCACTCTTTTCATTACTTACTATACATGTGCTTCCTGTGATAAAATGTATATGGACCCTGTTTAAAAAGGATAAATATTGTTCACTCCCACATAGCTGATAAGTGGCTGAAACATTTTTCCCACCACTGCATCAAGCCCCTACATTACATTAATAGCACCCATATATTTTTTATTATTTATTTACAAAATTCATATTTTATAAATAGAAATGCTTCCAACCAAGCAAACGTTACATTAAATCAATAAATGATGTTGGACGTCTGTCAGATTGGTGATTCTAGTTTGTGTATTTATTTACTGTTAATTAGTACATAAATATGTATATCTGTATTATAAATAAAAGCAGATTTTTTTAATGTACTCATGTAGATCAAAAACATACGAAAAGAGAGACATGTATGCATTTTTAAAACACTTTTGTATTACAAAGCCTCTTTACTAAATGTTGCCATCTAAGTTTGCAAAAAATATCCTGTTAAATATTGAATGAAATGTTTGCACAGTTCAATGGAATAGAAGAAAATGCACTTGTTAATTACGCTGTCTCAACTGTAAATCACTTTCAGTCACTTCAAGTCTATAAAATTGCCACTGAGATATGGATCTACTTTCTATTGCCTAGAATTACTGCGATGTCAAAGAGAGACCACAACACCTCTATGTCATATAATTTGGTGGGAACAGCGTAACATAAACAGCATTATATTCTTCCTTCTCCTCCATACCCATCCTGAGCAGATAATATATCTAAGCATATTTAAGGAAGATTAGACACCTTTGCAGCTTTTCAATGTTCAGTTACTGTGCTATGAACATATTTCATTTGCCATCATGTCCAACCTACTAGCTCTTTGGCTCCTGGGCAGGGTAACATGGTCACTTTTAAATGATTCTCAGTCACACCTTACATAGGCCCACTAACGGTCATATTCTGACTTCAAGGGTGTGCCCATTGACAATACATTTCATTTAAAGATATTGGGCCTGATTCACACTTAAGAGTGAGTGAGGTGCGTGCAGATGCGCACCTAACTCACTCTTCCACCCCCCGTTTTTAGGTACCTTATGGAACTTAGGGCTACCTTAAGTCTCCGTGCAATGTCCGTACAGACATTGCACCTCTCCGCCTCCCTCCTGCCCTTCCCAGCTAATCTAAATGTCTCCCACTCCCACTTCTGCCTAAAAACGCCCCGAGACGGCATTACGCCACCTCTTTTTACGTAACACGCTGCGTGTGGTCTGCGTGCCTATCAACTACGTAGATAGTGTAAATTACCTACTACGCATGCGCAGCAGGTAATTTCGGACCGATACGCACTTAAGAAGCCGCAGCTTCTTATGTGTGAATCAGGCCCATAAATTATTTCTGGCACTACAGCTACTGTGGACCATACAAGCAGTGTTATTGTCCTAATTAACTAATATTAGGACAAGTGTGGGTAGCTGCGGAATCAATTCTCTTGTCTCTTCCCAAAGTTATTATATATCTTTTTAGACCTCGTCTAGACATGATAAGGGTCTTTTAACAGTGAACTAGGTGTTGAGAGCAGTGCATATTAAGAAGAGCAGCAAGAAAAGATTAAACATGCTGCATTTCAGATTTGGAACTCTTTATCTTCCTTGCAGAGCAGTCCTAGAAATCCCTTTATTAAAGTGTCAGTAATAGCTCATTCAGGCGATGCTCAGAAATAATAAAAATTATAGTCTTTGCTGATGCCAATTATGAAGTGATATTTTCTTCCTCCTCTTTGAAATGCCATGTACTTTTAAGCTATATAACAAAAGATATAATAATTTGAAAAGATTTTCTTTCTTTATTTGTAAAATGAACACAAACAAATGCTAATGGAAATTGTATTAGTATAAAAAGAAAGTATCACTTTTAATATAATAAACATGGTATATCTATTTGAAGAGGTATCTACATTGGGTTATTTTGCTGCCAGGAAACACTAGGGGCTCCTTATTCAGCATTAGCCACACTGTGGCATCATTAGCAGATATGCTATAAGAGCACTGGCTGATATACTTGGTGATCATTAGATAGTATGGTACACAAACATGAGGAGAGCACACAGGTTTTTTGATTACAGTACAAAAGGTCTGAATCAAACCTAAAGGGCCAGATTTACTAAGCTGCAAATTTGGAAAAGTGGAGATGTTGCCCATAGCAACCAATCAGATTTTAGCTGACATTCTCTAGTATGTAAAAAGAGCTGAGGGTTTGGAAAAGTGGAGATATTGCCCATAGCAACCAATCAGATTCTAGCTCTCACTTTCTTTTTACATACTAGAGAATGTCAGCTAAAATCTGATTGGTTGCTATGGGCAACATCTCCACTTTTCCAAATTTGCAGCTTAGTAAATCTGGCCCTTTAGGTTTGATGCAGACCTTTTGTACTGTAATCAAAAAAACCTGTGTGCTCTCCTCATGTTTGTGTACTATACTATCTAATGATCACCAAGTATATCAGCCAGTGCTCTTATAGCATATCTGCTAATGATGCCACAGTGTGGCTAATGCTGAATAAGGACCAGAACAAAGAAAAAGGGAGCTTATTTACTGCAGGATAAAGTTAAGTAGAACAGCACTGCATTTAAAATGGCCATTATCTTTTAGAGTTGGCAAGGGCACATTATAGTATAACTCTAAATTCTGTAGTATTAGTAAGCTCTGTAGTATTTGTAAGTTAAAAGCAAAAGTTGCAAAAAAAAAATGAATTCCCCATTATTTCCCCATTAAGTTTGTGAGGAAGAAAATCAGTCCACTTTATTTGCTTTGCTCTACTTTATGAATGTAGTGGGAATGAATGTTTTGTATATGTTGTAGTTTCTCTATTCAGTCTTCTTGTACAGATTTGTTTCTTCAATCTTTAGACTGACCTCTAGCAATTTTGAGGACATGTAAAATTCAAGTCCTTTGTGGAGTGAAAAATGCTCTAAAGCCCCTTGCAGTGGAAAGCCACTTGATTAAATGGACCATCTCCATTCAATTGAACTTGCAAACACAGTAACATTATTCCCTTAGCCATATACATTTTTGTTGGTGTTGTTCTAGCTTATTCCATAATAAGAAGTTGGTACACCCCCAAATCTGTTTTCCTAAATTGCCAAATCTGTTACAAATAACTTATGCATTTCCAGGTGTGTATTTTACCTTTTTACCTACTATAATACACCAGACATAATGGGGAGAAAAGTCCATACACACTGACTGCATTACTGATGCTTTTGTATTACATTTCTGCCTATGAACATATTTTACCAGAACTCTCTTAATTTGTGACTGAACAAAATTTCTGTAAATCAGAAACCACTGGAAACTTTTGCATGTTCTGGTATCTAGGGGCATATCCAAGGTGAGAAAGGTAGGTTATGTGCCATTAGTGCCAATGGATGCCCAACTGACATCCTCCCAAAGTCACCCTGCCACCACTGGACAGATGAGAGGATCAGTTGTCCTCTTTTCTCATCTGTGAAAATGACACAGGCTTAATAGATAATGGTTCCACATATAGATATGATGAAAAAATACTTTACTTTACTACTTTTTTGTTACATATCCAGCTCACCCCAATAAATTTTCTGACCTGTCATTACCTATTACATATCAACTGACTAGAAGAAGCCCTAAGTATTGTGATGCTAATAGCTGTTAGATGTTTCAACTGACTAACTAACTTGTATTTTATGAAGTCAGAATTGTCCCTGCCTTGATAGTTATATATTTATTTATTTATTTATTTATTAACACGTTTTATATTTGTTTTTATATAGCGCGATCAGATTATGTAACACTTTAAAGAGAAGATTTTATATTCACATCAGTCCCTGCCCCATTGGAGCTACATTCTAAGTTCCTTAACACGCACACACAGACACACACACACACACACACAGAGATTTGGGTTAATTTATTCATCAGCCAATTAACCTACCAGCATGTTTTTGGAATGTGGGAGGAAACCCACGCAGACACAGGGAGAACATACAAACTCCACACAGATAAGGCCTAGTCAGTATTACTAGACAAGTGAACAGCCGCTCTAATAACCTGTCACCTCTGTATTCACAGGTTTAGAAAAGAGTCTTCTTGGAATGTGTGTTGGGTAAGTATTAGTCTTGCTCCTTCCTTTTACTTTTCTGGGCTGTTCCATGTTTTAGTCACATAAAAGGTTGCGGCTTTATCCTGCTGTTCACTTTGTATAATGTGTGATTCATAAGATACTTTACAATTTTCAACCCCATTATCAGTTAATTCACAATGAGCCTTCCTTAATAAGGATGCTTTATAATGCCTCAGTGCACCACCCTTGAACATGGTGTTAGTTTTGTAGTTTGTACATATTACTAATGCAACACACTCTGTCTGTGGCCCACCTTTGTATACACAGTCAGTGGCTCACCCTTCTACGCGCTGTCAGTGGCTCACCCTTCTACGCGCTGTCAGTGGCTCACCCTTGTACGCGCTGTCAGTGGCTCACCCTTGTACGCGCTGTCAGTGGCTCACCCTTGTACGCACTGTCAGTGGCTCACCCTTGTATGCACTGTCAGTGGCTCACCCTTGTATGCACTGTCAGTGGCTCACCCTTGTATGCACTGTCAGTGGCTCACCCTTGTATGCACTGTCAGTGGCTCATCCTTGTATGCACTGTCAGTGGCTCACCCTTCTACGCACTGTCAGTGCAGCACCAGCATAATACTGCTGACACATAATCCTAATGTATAACCAAATACAAATAATACGACTGTTGTATTTCAACCCTATGTGACCCCCTGTATCTTACAGCGTTTCTCTATTCTGGCCTTAATGTGGCTGATTGGTGGTTTAAGTCTGTTGGAATTTCAATTGAGGAGACGGTCTGCGTGTTCTTTATTTACCTTATTTGGTTCCAGACTGTTAGGTGCAGATATGTATCAAATAACGAGCACGGCACCACTTGTAAGGTCAGAGAAATCCAATCTAACCTCATGATACCATAAGCATTTCTCCTTTCTGGGATGCTAAAGTTTTATAAAGATTGAAAATCTATGGAGCCGACTAAAGAAACTTGTTACACAAAAGCAACCCAGCAAGAAAACCCAATTAATAGAAGCAATAATTCTATCTTGGGTTCACATTATAACAGCTGCAGAACTAAAAGACTTGGTTCACTCCATGGGAAGGCGTTGTAAGGGCATAATTAAGAGTAAAGATTACCCAACTAAGTATTATTGTTGATCATTTTTGTCTATCTCATTTTTTTTATGTGTTTCACTTTTCTAATTTATAACTGCTGTTTTTATAAAAAAAAATCGTTCATAAAATTTATTGCATTACATTCTTGATTAAAATTTCTTTCCATTGATATATAATTTTACGGTATTACTTTAAAAAAAAAAAGTTATGTTATGAGCCATCAAACCTCAAAAATACACCTTTTCGAAAAGGTTTCAACAATTTTTGGCCACTACTGTAAGTCCCTCTTCAGACATTTCAATAACACGTCCAGGGTGGTTATCCCTATAAAATGGAAATCCCCGAAGCCTACATCCGGAACCCTCATTTCCTCATTACAATTTTCATGCCTCTGTCCACCCCCCATGCATATCGCCTACGCATGGAGGGTGGGCATGCCCCACTGTGCAGGGGGCTAGGATCTGCAAGGAGTGCAGCATCAGTTGACTGCACTCCATTGTGGATATAAGGCTGTTGTGTATGCCCATTTTACTGCAGATATCCATATGTAAAGTACGGAAGTCTGCAGTCGTTCTTAATTATGAATACTGTCCATTGAGCCAAAGTATAACAATAAAGAGATAAATTAAGTGGACCTAGAAAAACAGGTACATAAATGTTATTTGGACCTCTCAGAACTATAACCAGAACATGGTTCAGGATGAGTCTAGGGAAATTGGGAGATCTTGCATCAAAAGAAGTGTTTTGTACCAAATAGTATATTGGGAAAACATTTCAGTATCTGGGTCTTGATGTTGTCTGAAAGAATATTAATGAAATTCTCCTACATATTAAGGAGCCTTTGCTCCTCCACCTCATTTTGTATCCTAGTCAGTCCATCCTTAACACAGGATAAGGTTTCTTCATAAAAGGGAAGACAAAGTGGTGCAGGACAGGATCCAGGCTTGGAGAATGCGTCCGAGACCAATAGTGTATGTTTTTTTTACAACCTGTAGTGGCCCGTAATCTGGTAAAGGGGAAAAATTACATATAAACACTTTAACTCTACATCAACCTGTACCAATTATAATGGAAACACAGTAGTAATTGGGTTTATATTATTTTGCAGCATTTTCTTGTAACTTCTTTCTTATGCATTTTTGCCTCTATTAATTTATTACAATTTATCATAGATTTAATGCAGATTTAATGCAAATGTATTAAAATCTTAGGAGAAAGATACACAAACACACATGTGGTAATGGAGATTTACACAGGACCTTCTGGAAGGCTGCAGAGTGAGGAAGCTGCTACTAGATGGCCTGTGACAAGGTAAGTATTGGAGACTGTCACTGCACAGTGACAGGCTCTGAAATGCAAAACTGCAGCACCGCATGGAGAAGACTGCTGCCAGAGACATCTGACATGGTAAGTGCGGCGCTTGCAGCCGCAGACCGTGACAAATGTTATTTGGACCTCTCAGAACTATAAACAGAACATGGTTCAGGATGAGTCTAGGGAAATTGGGAGATCTTGCATCAAAAGAAGTGTTTAGTACCAAATAGTATATTGGGAAAACATTTCAGTATCTGGGTCTTGATGTTGTCTGAAAGAATATTAATGAAATTCTCCTACATATTAAGGAGCCTTTGCTCCTCCATCTCATTTTGTATCCTAGTCAGTCCATCCTTAACACAGGATAAGGTTTCTTCATAAAAGGGAAGAGAAAGTGGTGCAGGACAGGATCCAGGCTTGGAGAATGCGTCCGAGACCAATAGTGTATGTTTTTTTTACAACCTGTAGTGGCCCGTAATCTAGAAACACAGTAGTAATTGGGTTTATATTATTTTGCAGCATTTGCTTGTAACTTCTTTCTTATGCATTTTTGCCTCTATTAATTTGTTACAATTTATCATAGATTTAATGCAGATTTAATGCAAATGTATTAAAATCTTAGGAGAAAGATAACAGAGCAAGTTATATTGGTGTGATGATAACAGAGCATTGCAGAATTGCATCCCTTCCCTGTATGTCTGTACTGTATTTTGTTGTATTTTGTATGGCGCTGCAGACACTTTGTGGCACGTATAGATAAATGATAATAATAATCCCCACAATAAGTGACTGGTAAACTAGACTTGACTTTAATATGGACATGTAGGACATCACCTTCTCCCCTATAAATAAGCATACAAAATGTATTACTGCATGAAATGAATGGCAGAGGAACCTTTCTTTTGCCTATAAACAGGGGTATCATTGGGTGCATGTATTTAATGTCTCCCTACCATTTCTACTAATATTATTATTTCTAATAGTGTACACGCCATCCCAAAGCTCTCTGACAGATGCAGTAATAGAATAATGGCCTTGTAAATAGGAATTTACTATACTGGTTACATTTCATTACTTCTAAGGCTTTTTATCTGCACAAACAATCGAGTACAGCAAATTAAGCCTAATATGCTGCGCTGATATATCTGGATGAGATGTGAATTATCTGTCCTAGCTATGTATGTACAATATCCATTTACATTTGTTTTTGTTCCCCTTTCTGTTTCCTGTAACATCTAGTGAGACAGTAATTTGCTCAGTGGTTTTTGTAGGTTTCACTTATATTTCTAGTCACATTCACCCACTCACAACTACCCCTCTCTTATCCCTCCCCACTGAGACATCACAAGCCACAATAAGTGATATTTTATATTGACAAGGCATACATGCCATGATTATAGTATATAGCATAATCGCAAATGTGTTTTCCCCGCTGCAAATGTCTGAAAAACATAGACCTTGCAGTACTCAAAAGGTCATTGGTCTACAGTGCGCCTCACTTTAGTAGTGCTGAATAATTTCTATCTGGCTGTACATGTTTCCCTGCCAGAGAAAACTACAAACAATTGGAGCAAGTAAAATAGAATTGCAGTATTAGGCTTAACGGTAAATAGTTATGATCAGGTGAGATTAGTCACACTGTGAAAATCTTAAAGCAGTGTTTGTGATCTTTCTTTGTTTACTTTGCTAACATAACAGTTGAAATACTGATGGAAATATTCATAACCATGGCTACATATGAAAACAAAGTTTAATTCATTGCAGAAAAGTACTTTATTTACCATAGCCAGCACAACTCAAAGATATATAATCATATGGATACATCCATTTTAAATGCAAGGACTGCATTTAGAGTCAGTATAATTTGGTCTGGGGTCAGTTTAGTTTAGTGTACCTTTTACAGAAGAGTACATTTCTCTGACAACAGTATAAGTCATCAATTAAGCACTTCATAACCGGGTTATGTGTAACATAATACAGATAAAAGGGTACACATCATATATCACGAAACAAGGAACAACTGTTCATATCATCATATCATGAAAATCACTGGATTATAAAGAAGGTAGATAGCGCAAGTATCAACACTGAAGGCAGAATTTTTTTAGGTGAGTATTAAGGGTGAAGTCCAGGGGGTCGCTATTCCAGTTATAGGTGGATTTCCCAGCATCACCCTCGTCAAGTACCAGGGGTCAGTATATTTTTAAACAAAGAAATGGGCAGACTGGATGGGTCATGTGTCTCTTATCAGCCATCACTTTTTATGCTTATGTGTTCAAAGCAATGATTGCATGCAGGGAAAATACTTGGATTCTATTATTGAATTCTATTAATTGGTGGTAAAGCTGGTTCTAGGGTGTGATCCAGAGCTACGATGGTATACTGAGTGTTCCAACGCTTAGCTTATGGCTGCACTCCCCCGACACTCCCCCTTGCACCAGCGTATTAACACTCGTTTACGCCGGCTGAAGGCTACCTTAACTTCAGCCGGCGTAAGCAAGTGTTAATACACTGGGACGGCGGCATTGCTACGCCCTCCCAGCCTCATTACCTTCCCTCCCCCCGCCTAACTGCAACGTAGTAACGGAGGGGAACGCCCCCTCCAGCATTACTACGCTACTGCTACGGACACCATGATCGGACATTGCTGTAGCTACGCCGGGCAACATCCGTATTATAGGCTCAGCCCCTAGGTCTCTGGATACCCTAGGCAAAGGTGGGCACATCCAAATAAATAACCCAAGTGCTTACAGTCATTGTTTGATGGTTCATGATCTCTTTGGGAGGACTCTTGCTCCTGTTTGGTCATCAGTTGTGCTGGTCCTGAAAAACAAATATGAATCCTGGCTGGTGCAACCTGATTGTCTCTGCTAGGGATGGAGAAATTATGGGGCACCCTAACCGTAGCAGGAAAACTAAGCACCAATAGAGAGGAGTAGCTGAGCGGTGGATTGTGTGTTTTCTGAGCCTTTTTTATTACTTATAAATAATTGAGGGAAGAATTCATTTTAGAATGTATTACATTTCATACTTTTTGGTTTTATTACCTGGTTATACCTTAAAACATCTGCCTTATCGCAATTACTGTAATTATTTACTAATATTGAAGCAGTCCTAAACTTTTGGGGGTGGCATTTATTTTACTACTAATTTCTTCCATAACACCTAGAAGATTAATCGTCTGGATCGTTGACAAGTATTCCAAGCACCAGCAATTTCAAAGCATACAACACATATAGAAAATCTGCAATACGTTCTGTCGTCATTTATTCCCTGCTAGTAGTGCCTGATTTTATGCCTTCTGTTGAATTGTTGGCACGAAGTCTGCCGCACATTGGAAACATATTTCTCTTCGTAATTTAAACATGTGAGTTTAAATCTTTCAATTAAACCACTCAAATATACTCTTTGCTTTATTCATCCATTAACTAACACAACCTGTAATTTAGTTCAATTTGATTTGATTCCTAGAATACATACTGCAGGCCCATCCAGTCTGCCCAGTTGATTTCTTATACTAATACTGACCTTGGACTCTTGTTAATATAATTTTTCCAAGCATGTTTAGATTGTTCTGTATTAGCCTTTACCACTTCAGATTGAAGGCTATTCCAGTTATCAACTACCATTTCAGCAAAATAATATTTCTGCACATTTCCTCTAAACCTATCCCCCTCCAGTTCAAATTCCAACCTAGTTACACTACTTGATATATTTGAAAGCTACTATCATACCCCTCTTGTCCTTTCTCTGCTTCAAGCTACACATGTTTATGTCCTCTAATCTTTCTTGATATGTGGTGTCTACCATTCTAGTTGGTCTTCTTTCAACAGATTTTAATGTATTTATGTCTTTCTATAGATACGGCACCAGATTCAGAGTTTGAAAATAAGAGAGTTACCGTACTCCTGGGCAAATCCATGCTGATTTCAGGGGGAGTCAAATTAATTCTATAATATGCATGTAGGCAGAATGCTTTGCTTTTGCTTATTGCACTAGCCAGCGTTACTATAACAACACTGTTGTTTAGACTTGGGCTAGGAAACTTTTCCTCTCAACTCTAATACTGTTTACAACAGATAAAATTTGACTCCCCCAGAAATCAACATTTGCCCAGGTGTAACTTTCATCTATTTTCAAACTCTGAATCAGGGCCATGTGGCCTCCAGAACTGAGCACAGTTTTCTAGGTGAGGCTGTACCAATGGCCTATAAAGTTGCATTACTACTTTAGGCAATCTACTACTAATTTCTCTCCTTATGCACCAAGCCTCTAACTTTCTGCTTTGTTACATTGCTTGACTAACTCTTAATTATTGGCTCCTAGATCCCTTACCTCCTCAGTAGTTTCAAGTGTAGTGCACCCCAAGTACATGATTTAGCTTATGTTTTTTTTATTAATTAAACCGCAGTTTCCGCACTCTTGGCCATTCCTCCAGTCTATCTAAATCATCCCTCATTTTGTGTACCCCTCCTGATGTGTTTGCTTTGTGTCATCTGTAAAAAGGCATACATTTCCCTAGATACCATGTATATTGTCTCCAATAAATAATAGCAGAATAATAACCTACTCTCCGGCAATAGTAATGTTGTGCTCCTTTGTGGATTAAATATGCATATGAAAAATGATCAGAAACTCACATTGTCATGTACTGTGAAGCCACCCACCTAGGGACAACATGTCTCTGAGACCACCAACAATGTGCTGTTTATTGCTAATCTCCTTATTACTGTGGGACACATTTTTCCTCGGTGCTAGGCTTATAATCAAGCTCAGTTTATATCAATATAACAGCAGGATAGAGCCTCACATACTGTGTTCCTCAAGCTGTTACTTTTATGTACCACCTTGATAATCCAGTGATTATTTTCTCATCAGAGAGAAGCGCAAAGTGATTATCCCCCCTCATCTGGCATATGGAAAGAGAGGGTTCCCGCCTTCTATACCAGGTAATTTGTGTCCACTTCTAATACTTTAATTAATTACTTTGGTTTGTCAGTTTCAAATGGCTTTTATATGAGTTAGCTATTGAAACAATACATTTTACTTGTATTATCTATCAGCCAGTGTTTGGCATGTAGATGATAGACTTTTAATGGACCTCACTGGTGGCTGGATCCAGACTTAAGAGGGAGCTTTAAATTTAGGACCTGATTCACACTTAAGAATCTTCTTAAAATAAACTTAAAGAACTTAAAGTCACTCCTGGACAAAACCACATTGATTGCAGGGGGGATTAATTTAATTGTATTCTTTGCATGCAGGGATATATCTTTGAATTGCTTACTGCACACAGATACTGACCAGCTTTATTATCACACTGTTATTTAGACTTGGGCTGGGAAATATCACCTCTACTGTTTGCAACAGATGACATTTGACTCCCCTGCAATCAACATGGTTTAGCCCAGGTGTGACTTTAAGTTCTTATTTTAAGAAGATTCTTAA
>WWET01003261.1:96532-110230 GCA_011038615.1 Limnodynastes dumerilii | reverse complement strand
TGACGCCATCTGTCAAGCATGGTGGAGGTAATGTGATGGTCTGGGGCTGCTTTGGTGCTGGTAAAGTGGGAGATTTGTACACAGTAAAAGGGATTTTGAATAAGGAAAGCTATCACTCCATTTTGCATTGCCATGCCATACCCTGTGGCCAGCGCTTGATTGGAGCCAATTTCATCCTCCAACAGGACAATGGGCCCAAAGCACACCTCCAAATTATGCAAGAACTTTTTAGGGAAGAAGCAGGCAGTTGATATTCTGTCTAATGGAGTGGCCAGCGCAGTCACCAGATCTCAACCCCATTGAGCTTTTGTGGAAGCAGCTTGACCGTATGGTATGCAAGAAGTGCCCATCAAGCCAATCCAACTTGTGGGAGGTGCTTCAGGAAGCGTGGGGTGAAATGTCTTCAGATTACATCAACAAATTAACAGCTAGAATGCCAGGATTACCTCAAAAATTAACAGCTAGAATGCCAAAGGTCTGCAATGCTGTAACAGCTAGAATGCCAAAGGTCTGCAATGCTGTAACAGCTAGAATGCCAAAGGTCTGCAATGCTGTAATTGCTTCAAAAGGAGCATTATTTGACGAAAGTAAAATTTAAAGGACAAAATTATTATTTGAAATAAAAATCATTATTTCTAACCTTGACAATGTCTTGACTATATGTTCTATTCATTTTGCAACTCATTTGATAAATAAAAGTAAGTTTTCATGTAAAACACAAAATTGTCTGGGTGAACCCAAACTTTTGAACGGTAGTGTACATATTAGAGGAAGAACACTGATAAAAAAATAGAACTGGTGTCCTACGGCACCAAAGTCTGATGTTTTACCTCTACACCATAGAGGGCTGTTGAGAATTCCAAAGTAGCCAATAATATATAGAGAGAACTTCCTATAAGATTTATAACCTATTTAGTAGAACTGTAAAGATATATATATTACAATTAGACCAGAAAAAATTGATACATACTAAAACCCAAAAAATAGATACATATTAAAACCCAAAAGAATCTCAGTCAAACAATGCCTACTTTCCGGTGGGGTAACTTTTCAGTGTTGAGTGCTTATGGGTTAATTTGCTCTGAATACCAGTGAATAATTGTATTATTAAACGTCAACCTATTTGTTTTTCATCTTCATTGTTTTTTATTTTCATTATTTGTGTAATGTCTGAAATCATGGTGCATATAAGTGTGAGAATTCTTTCTATTCTTATATTTATTTATTTATTTATTTATTTATCATGAAAACAAGATGACACTTAAGAACTCTTTCTAAGGAACCATACTGTTTGATTGCTGGATATCTGATCGACTATGAGGGGAGGAATAATGAAACTTGGTGAATGGTATAGCCAGCTAATCAAGTGATTATTCTTCAGCTGTGTTTCCTTGATTTAAACGGCAATCTGATAGAGATCCCCAGATCCGAAACGCGTAAGTGGGGTGTTTCATGTGGAGCTATTATTCATACTACTGCAATTTGGAGCCAGATTCGGAGATGCCGATACGGAGATTACCAATCTATTTGTGCATGGTCAAAGGCTTCCAGCAACTTTATCCCTGGAGGGTGGCCACCCGGTGTGATTTCACTGAAGAGACTAACGTTGTCTGTTATACTGAGAAAGCTGGAGGACTTACCTCGAGAAAGCTGGAGGTCTTACCTTGTCAATTATCTGCCATATATATATATGCAAACAGCCTCTCATACCAATCTATAGCTATAGCCTAACATCTATCTTGGACTGAGTATATTGTCACGAATCTGGAAACTTTGGAGTTGCTCCCGGGTCAGAGGGACTGAGTAGATGTAGGGCAGAAGACGAACCTAGGAGGTAGTAAGTAGGATCTCCTCATGTAGGTCCAGACAGGGTATGGATACTGTGATATAGTCAGTGTCTGATGGTATAGACAGTGAATGTTCAGTTGTTAGATGTAGTGCAGGACTGGAGTGCACAGGACTGAAATGCACAGGACTGAAATGCACAGGACTGGACTGCACAGAATGAGATTGCACAGGATTGCGGGTTAGCACCGGACTGGATTTGCACTGGACAGGATTGCACCGGACTGGATTGCACCGGACTGGATTGCTCAGTGCAGGATTTGCACCGGACTGGATTTGCACAGAGCAGAGTTTGCACCGGACTGGATTGCACAGAGCAGCATTGCACTGGATTGGATTTGCACAGAGCAGGATTGCACCGGACTGGATTGCACAGAACAGGATTGCACTGGACTAGATTTGCACAGAGCAGGATTGCACCGGATTGGATTGCACAGAGCAGGATTGCACCGGACTGGATTTGCACAGAGCAGGATTGCACCGGACTGGAAAGCGCAGGACTTCACAGACACACTAGCTCAGCACGACCAGGTTCCTAGAGAAGACTAGTAGATCTGGCACTGTTTGAATGGAGCTAGGGGTTTAAATACCCCGCCATAGCTCCTGATTGGTCCAGTCCTGCACGTGTCTCCCCAGCCAGTAATCCGATTGGCTAACGGAGAACACGTTACGTCACACAAGATGGCGGCGCCCGTCCACCACGAGGACGCCGAGGGACGCCGCGGGACTTCTCCCGTGAATCCAGCCGTCGGGGAGATGGATGCCGTCGTGAATGCAGAGACAGCGCAGCGGTGAGCGGTCCCCTGGTTCAGTAAGTGCAGCGGCGAGAGCCGCTGCTTGTGACATATATACTCCCCGGAGTCCGGGTAATACCTTGCCTGGTACTGGTTGCCCGCAACTCTGCCTACAGTCTCTGCTATACAGTTTGCATTTATCCATTATCACATCTTTGGATTGTTTGACCAGATTTTTAGCAACACTAATTCTTTGGACTGATTTATTATTATCTGAGGAAAACTGCTTTCTCCGTATATAGGCACAGGAATAGATCGATCCATATGTTTATTTGTTAATAAATTGTTTTTGATATCAGGTTGCCGTTTTTTTATGATTTTTCTCAGCACCAGCCATTGATTATTTTCATTTTTATTGTCATTATCATCAATTTAAATACTTTGGCGAATTTTTTCTAGCGCTGTTTTTCTATTTTTTTACTTGTTTCTTGCCAGGGAGAGAGGCATTAACAGCTGCTGATCTCCATTTTTAGCGCCAAAAGGTTACCTTTTTTCCAGTCAAACAATATGTCACAATCATAAGGGCATAAATTCCGAATAGTGTCATAAGAATGCATGTTCATTCATCCCATGAGGGAACACTGATCCCATCATGGAAATTCAGTTTAATTCTTTTCGTATCAACATCTCCCCCGTAGATTCAATGTTACTCTTTCAATGATAAAGGCATTTAAGCCATAGGGATCAGCATGGTGCTGTGTCAGGAAGTGTCGTGCATCTGGAGATAACGGTTTCATCTGTTCTTTATCTGTTACTATTTTTAATAGAATTGGCATGCTCTGTTTAAATTTACGTACTGCTTTTCCATTGCAGTTCTTTTTACACGGAAGTCACGGCACCAATATGATGTGGTGATTTTTATTGTGCCTATTGCATGGAGGATTATATTTTATCTTAATTTTTTCGCTGGAAGGTTATTGTATTTTTGTATTTTCATGTTTTAATGTAAATAATACAATCTTGTATTTTATGGGTACATAAGTAATTATCTCTCTAATTACTGTGTGGGTTGACACCTGTTAAAGAATTTTCTTTTTCTTTCCTTTGGAAAGTTGTGTATTGATCAGAGGGAATGCCCTGCTCTCCTATGTGCTAACTCTGGATACAGCCTAATAGTTTTACACATAAGGATAGCTTAAACCAGGGAAAATAGCTAAGGGTTCAATAGAAAGGATGTTGTCAATGGGCGAGACAGGATGTTGTCAAGTTGATGTTTGTATGTTTAATAGAATGTTTTCTATGGAGGGAAAATACAACTCCTAGTAGTGTGTTTGTGTATGCGTGTAATGTAAAACAAATTTACATTGGACAGATCTAATAATCCATCCAATTAAAAGGGAGGCATTTACAAGCTATTCAGGGTATATGTAATGTGAACTACGTGAGATGCTAGATTTTATGCCTACTGAATATTAAGAAGGTTGCAAGAGGCTAAGGGCCTGATCCAGACCTACGATGGTACACTGTACAGTCTAACGCTCAGCGTACCATCGTTTCCCTCCCCCGACACTCTCCCTTGCCCCAGCGTATGAACAATCGCTTACGCCGGCTGAAGGCTACCCTAACTTCAGCCGGCGTAAGCGACTGTTAATACGCTGGGACGGCGGCGTTGATATAACGCCGCCCTCCCAGCCTCATTACCCTCCCTCTCCCCGCCTACCTGCACTAACTTCCGCTTAGTAGCACTGGGGGACGCCCCCTCCAGCGTCACTTAGCTGAAGCTACGGACGCCCGATCCACGATCGGGCGTTTACGCAGATACGCTGGGTAACATCTGCCCGGCGCATGCGCAGATCGCCTTTTTAGACTATTTTATGCTGCTGGCCAGCATTATCACCGGCCAGCGTAGTTCTGGATACGGCCCTAAGTGCTTAAGATGTGTTCGACACCTTTCTAAGACATTGATGCTGGGTTTTTCTAGCAATTTATTTTATTTTCAGTCATAATAGAGAGATAAGTTAATAATTTATATTTAATACAAAATTCATGGGTTTTATAAGAATCATCAGAGTTAATCAGTCCTAGGAATATTCCATCATTTTCTCTTGGCACTCAGACAAATGAAATGAAAAGACAATTTTTGTCAGTCTATTTTATTACCTTTTTCCTGGAAAGTAAATTTCCTTCCGTTGCACAAAATGACAATTAATGAGGGGGATATTTTGTTATAGTTTTAATGCATTTAAGTTTCAGTACATAGGTATAGAAACACATGAGGTATGGAACCATTAGGTGATAAGGCAAAGGCAAAGTCGTACAGAATAATTGTGGTCACAGTGTATGACTGACTATATGGGCTGCTTCGATGATATTATGGACAGGGCGCTGCACCCTTTTGTCAGTGACGGGAACCTGTAGGGGAACTTTTCCAGGCAGGTTGCTGCGGTTGTTGAGAATCAGCAGCGAGTTCTGTTCCGTGAGCACGTCGTCGCTCACGGAGATGCCATCCAGGTACTGCTTTAACAAAATGCGGAGCTTCTGGTTATCCAGGGACAGGACTTGTTTCTCGCGGTCCAGTGCCCAGCGTTCAAGTAAAACTTTATTGTACCGTTTCCAAAACTGGTCCAGGGCAGTGTAGTCCTGCATTAGCTGGAAGGGAGAGAGCAAAGAACGTCAGCAATCTTAAGGATGGACTAGTGCCACACATAGACATGCAGAGACTGTAAAGCATCAGACACACAAGGCTACTAATGCATACAGGACAAGTTGTGTAACGGATTAATTTTGAGGGGTCCCCATAAAATATTTCTCTGAAGGGTGAGGTGCGTCCCTCTCATAGACTCCCATGTTGCAGGGCCACCACACATTATTTAATCTTACATTTTCAGCATTTTAAAAAGGACATTTTGATGCAAGTATCATACAGCATAATTGTGTATAAAGGTGGGTGCGATTAGCCCCTGGCTCACCAGTGCCAACTCCTCAGATGGCTTTTCCATGCTGGCTTTCTCAGCCTCTGCTCTCTCTGCATCACTTAGAGAAGACGGGTAGAACGGCAGCACTTTCTCTTCTTCAGTTTCCAGCTTGCGACACATCTCTGTCACCTGTAGAATGTGCTCACCCTGCACGCAAAGGATGATGTTTAATTTCATGATAAAAGAACTAGTGGTTTATACTATAATCATTTACTAACTGACTCCAATGTATTTTTATTATCATACACTGTCATTTCAGTGGTATGATATATAACTGGCATTAGGGCACTCAGCAATGTGTCTGCTTCCATTTGTATATTTATTACTGTCAAAAGCGTGTTCATTTGACGCAGGGAGAATGAATGCATACTAATTACACATCGTACGGATCATATTCTGTGTCTGGCCACTAGATCTTTTTATGCACATGGATATTGAAAACACTTCTAGGAAACGCACTATGGATAAAATATTACAGTATGGTTATCCCCCAGGCAAGCTAATGTAAGGCAGTTCTGCACCATCACATTGTTAAAATAGCCTGCAGTGCCCTCTGACTGCCGATCAGGAAGGGGTGGGACAAGCATGGAGGTGCATGGCTAGCTCTCAGTCACTGCTGCAGAGGCAATCGTATAGAACTGTTGATCCATGTCCCCCTGCTCTCTACACGGAATACGGGATTGTGCGTACCAAACCCTTAATGTACAGATTAAGGGGTAGGATCCAGAACTACGTCCGTCTTCCATAGACGGACGTAATTCAATAAACAATAGCTGCTGCGCATGCGTAGTAGCTATTGTACGGAATCTGCGTATCGTTTCGATACGTAAATGCGTATATGCGGTCTTTTAGACCGCATATACGCAATCTACATATCAAAACGATGCGCAGATTACGTACAATAGCTACTACGCATGCGCAGCAGCTATTGTTTATTGAATTACGTCCGTCTATGGAAGACGGACGTAGTTTTGGATCCGGCCCTAAATGCTTATGTCCACCCCACATGCATATCTTCTATGCATGCCCTCATCTAGAGCCACCCCTTACCATAGTACTAGCTTTCATTCCAGGCTCCAGCAGGCATGTGCCTTGTTCTTGTATTTGTACCTGTGGAATCCACATACATGCCCGTTCTGTTTCAATGCTATATACTAGCCCTATAATGAATCTCTGAACTGTGGTATGGTACTACAGTTGTCTCTTTCTTTGATTATTTGTACTGTTACTGATTGCCAAAATAAAGCTAATGTAATCCCATAGAATATTAGAGGACTAGAGGTAATAATATTTTAGGCTGCAAATCACATTGGGGCTGAGAACTTACTTAGCAATAGAAGGGTCAATATGACAGCACCCTATATAAAACCTGAGGAACAAATCCTAAATGTGTCTTCTGAATTTCCTCTCTATACGGACCAATGTGCCTTGTGGTAATGTGTGATATGAGTTTTGACTGATTCCATTTGACAGATACATTTAGAATGTAAAGAAAATAGACATGTAATATTGGGGCACTGCTAATATACTTATGGGCTGGGTGCTACCTTGTCTATAACGGCCTTCAGTTCCTTGAGCGCAGCGTTGCTCTGCAGAGTCAAAGTGGTCAGGTTACTGTGATCTGCGGCTCTGGCTTGGTTCATCTGAGATTTCAGTTTCTGGAACTGCTTGTGCACCACTTCCTTATTCTCTCTCAGTTGTAGGTTCTGCTTCTCACTTTCACGCGCATGAGCTGCAATTTTATTCCTCAGGACTGCTATTGATTCCTGTAGGAAAGAAGTACAAATCAGCATCATGGAAAACATTTCTAACTAACTACTGGAAGAGATGGAGTCTTTTATTTGCAGAAATGCCATATTAAATAAGACTTTTGTCTTATATATTCAGTTATAAAGCCAGTTCATAAAGTTATATAGTGAAATTGTTACATCACAACAGGCCAGCAAGAAGCAAAGCTGAGACTTAATAGCGCAGGGGGAATTATGCAAGTCGCTTGCGTAAGTACTCATGTTAGTAACATCTGCGCACATTCGCTCCAGATGTTACGCATCGGATCTCAGAGTTCCGTGCACAATGAGATTTGTTAATTGAGGCAGTGCATTCTGCATGCCTTAATCCCGCAAGGCAGATTATCTGCATGGGGCGGTGTTTATGAGTTCCAAGTAGACGTGTGTGTACGGTCACAGATCTGGACGAGAAACTTAAGTTTACTCTAAGGACAGGGATGTATACATAACAAAGAACCACAAGATAGGAGTGACAGGGAGTTCACATCCCTCTTCCGTGCGTTGTTCCATGCCTCTGTGCACACATAAGACGCATGGAAGTCTGAACACGGCCCCTAGTAACTAGGGGCCGGATCCAGACTCCTGCACGCTTTCCATAAGCTGCCATAAAGACCTCACAAGAGAGGGGAGTGACAGGTGGCGTGCACTCCCTCTCTCAGTCGTCGGATGGACAGACTCCCACACGTACGGAAAGCATGCAGGAGTCTGGATCCAGGCCATAGTTAGGAATTTTTTACAACCACTTTGAATTTAATTCCTTTTAGTAACATACCACACGTTGCCCAGGAGATGGCGGTATATAATTGACCAATTCCAGCAATGCCAAAGCTGCAAGATTCTTCCAAAACCTCTTAATTGAGGGCAATCCCATGAACAGTGAGATTTACGGCTTGTTTCTAATTAGGATGATCTGTGCACATCATTCAATCTTTTAGGTATATGATATCTCTGATTATCCATTATTTGTCATGTTGGCAGGCTTACTCATTCATTTACTGTGGAAAACTATTACTTAGTTCTTTACCATGACCCTATATATTGCACTCTTTGAAATATTTTGAATGTTATATTTTCACTAAAGTTACGTTTTATTTGATTGCTCTCAAATGCAGGGGAGGGATGCAGGGCTTCAGCCCTTATGTACAATTCACATTTCTGCACCGCTCCCCATTTTACTTAGGGTCTGGTTAGCGTAACCACCATATGAGCGAGGGGAGTGGCATCAGGGATCCAACATTGGACCTCTGTTACCGCTACACTTGAAGCTTCGCAGTGGATGTCTGGATCCAATCCTATGATTGTAATGTGTTGCTTCCTATGTGGACCTTATGTGCATATAATTCCTCTGTTTAATCATTATGGACCGGATTCTCACTTAAGAATATTGCTTCTTAAGTGCATACTTATACGAGCAGAGCTACTACGCAAGCGTAGTATCTCTTTTACTCTTTAACTCTTGCGTACGTGCGGTCTTTAAAGACAGCACGTATGCAATCTACATAATGAAATGGTACGTGGATAGCGTAAAAGAGTAACTACGCATGTGTAGTAGCTCTGCTCATATAACAACGCACTTAAGAAGCAATATTCTTAAGTGAGAATCCGATCCTATATACTTACATTACTCTGACATATGACCAGCATATATTTTGCAGGGTGCGTTACCTGCATCTTCTGAAGCTTTCTCATCTGGTAAGCAATTTCTTCAGCACTTTTCTCATCTTTTGCTTTTAAGGTATCAAAGGCAATTTTGCGGTCCTCTGTGGAGACTGTGTAGTTCTTCAGAGCTTGCTGAAATTGTTTCCACAGATCCTCAACAGTGTTTTCCAGAACCACACGTAGTGAATGTTTCTCCTCCAAGCTCTGCCAGACAAAAGCTCAGTATGTTTAAGCAGAACATAGTAACATAACCCTAGTACATATACTAAGCATATGTGTTTCATCCCTGACTCTCTGAAAGCAGATGTCAACAGAGCAGCCCCTAAACCGGCTCAGATCACAGAATACAGGGACAGGCTGATAACCCGCATCCTGGGGGCAAACATAAGCAAGTGGCCGTGGTTTTTTTTTTTACTGGCCAGCTTTTTAAATGCCAATGACTCCTATGTCTTGATGCTTGCAGTGCAACTCTGATTGGTACATGACAAGAATCATCCTCAAATCAGAATGCTGACAGTCTGCAAAGTGCTTGATTGGTGGCTGTGAGGCAAGGAGAGTGTCTCTCCTCTCTGGTAACCATAGTTGCCAATTCCACTATTAACAAGCAGATTTGAGCTTCTATTCTTTGCAGAATCACATCTTTGTATATGGAGCGCAATATTTTTATATTTACTAAACTATTTAAATTTACGGGCAAAGTAGTGTGGGAGAAGTCAACGCTACTGGAGACAAAGGATTATGCACAGGTACAGTGATTAGCATGTGAACTGGAGGGAGTGGGGTTAATAAAGTGTGAATGGATGGAGGAGGGTTACTCAATGTTAACTGGGTAAGGATTGGGGCAGTATACTAGTTTGAACAGTGTGTGTGAGGGTGGTTCATTTAGTGTTAACATGGTGTGTATGAATGGGGTGAATTTAATGTCCAAACAATAATACATGGTTATAATAATATATAATAAATGGAGGACACTAACCATCATTTAAAAAAAAAAAAAAGAACCTTCAAAGTTAAAGTGATTTTGCTATTGTATGTGCTATATAAAAACCTATTAATAAATAAAATAAAATGGTTGTGGGTTGTGTATTTATAGCCTAGGGCCCTGTGATGTCTTGGTCCATCAGTAAGGTTGGGCTATTATCGGCAGTCCTATTGGCCACTCTGCACATGCTATAAATGTAATGTAGATCTAGTAGCTGGGGAGGATCCTCTGTCTGCCTCCCGGCCTACAATCACAATGTGCAGCAGTGAGGCCCTAATTTGCTGAAGCTGCGCCAGCCTGGGGTTCATACAATTGGTCTGAGCACTTACCTTGTTTTTTATATCATCCCTCATACTCTGAAATTCTTGTTTCGCTTCATTCTCACTCTCCAAAGTGTTCTGTTCCATAACCAGCATCACATTCTGCAGATACAACATCTCTTTCTCCTTCTGGTCAATTATCATCTTCCTGAGTGAGAAATGACACTTGCTGTCAGTAACATTCACCACTGCTCACTGCTCTATTCTTTGTTTTCATTGCACTTCTTTCATTTCTGTAATGCTTTAGTATGTTATTAAGCTGTTTTCAGGATGGGTCACTATAA
This sequence comes from Limnodynastes dumerilii, assembly GCA_011038615.1. NCBI lineage: Eukaryota > Metazoa > Chordata > Amphibia > Anura > Limnodynastidae > Limnodynastes > Limnodynastes dumerilii. Next base: position 99,644 of record WWET01003261.1, on the reverse strand, counting down.
ACTATTACCTGAGAAGCCTGGAATACCTCTGAAACTGTAGCAACCACCACTCGAAATTCATTATTCATTTTACATTCTAAATAACAAAAATGTCCTTTCAATACGCACACAGGACTCCTTAAAAGGTGGTGGTTTTATTTCAGCCGAGTCATAAAAAGAAATTCATGTTGCGATGTTCAGAATATTATCTGCTTGATCTAGACTTCCGGTAGAGGACACTTTCTACAGAGATAAGTTATTGTGCTAACAAGTGGGAGGGGCTTCTTATTACAATTATAGTATAGGCAACCGATCCAGACTTACAATCTACCGCAAGGCATTTTAAGGCAGGATCATGCTGTCAGTGGTCCGTGTGAGTCATGTGATCACCCCAGTACTTGCACAAATGTGTGGATACAGCGGGATCTGCTATTGGATCTTAGGTCCATTGGGCCGGATCCAAAACTACGGCCGACAGGGAACTTGAGCAAGTCATTTGCAGAAGTCATTTGCAGTATGTAACGAATGTACTTACAGGGAAGGGGCATACCCTTCATTTACGATGGGTCTATCCCCGCCATATAGGCGGGGGTGGCTCTACCCCCGCCATATAGGCGGGGATAGCCATTTAAATGAAGGGAACGGGGCGGGGGAAGCCCCATTACGACTATGTCTATATAGTCAATGTAGGAATCTGGACACATAAGTTTTACTACCGAGAGCGGAAAGTGCAGGGGGCGAGCACTACCCGTTATGGCACGTAAAGCCTGCGGGGGTCTGGATCCACCCCACTGCCAGTAACACAGAATTGTAAGGCAGACAACTATAGAGTATATTGCAACAGCAGATGATTCAATAGTAATGGCCAGCACACTGCAACCTGCCACACGGCTTGTCTATAGAAATTAGACTGTAAACAAATATCTGTTTTGCTGGCATGGGCAACCATTATTTCAGGTGAGTGTGAAGCTGTCTGCCTCTCTAAGCAACATACAAACCTCTCTGTTTCAAACTCTTTGTGTACGGTATCCAGCTCTTGCTGATACTCCTCCTGCAGCAGATCAAGCCGTTCTCTCTGCAGGTCCAGCAGCTGGTCAATGTTCTGGAGGTGACTACGTAGAGCATGGTTATACTGCTCCTCCGCCTCTTCTACATCTTTTATTAGTGACTGAAAGCAAAAAACATACGGACTTATTTAACATGACCCTTCTCATAAGTGGGATCTTCCATTCTTTTGGTAGACTTATTTTAATATTTTTCCCAGGAAGCATTACCTGAAAGTCTCTACACTCATTACCCGCAGTGTCTGTGTATTTACACATTCTACCCAGTGTAAATAAATCACTCATTTGGAGTGCAGCGGCCATGTTGGGGAGGAGTCAGGCTCCCAAGTGAAACTAGTAACAGTAGCAAGAAAACAGGCCACGCTTCTGATTCAACATATTAAATGTGTGTAAGTGTATATATATATATAAATGAAGAGGTGCAGCCAAGGACCAAAGTGACCACTATGTAACTACAAGGAACAAAAGACAGGTCTGGCATTCCAATCAAATATTATATAGCACTATGTGTCAGCACATACATAAAAAGGAGGATTAGTTCACAATATATATATATGTATATATATATATATATATATACATACATATACACACTTGCACACATTTAATATGTTAAATTAGAAGTGCAGCCTGTTTTCTTGCTACAGTTGCTAGTTTCACTTGGGGACCTGAATCCTCCCCAACATGGCCGCTGCATACTGTTAAAATTCGGGAGTGTCTTAATAGAGACCTCCTGAGTACACATACAGGTGAAACGTGAAAAATTACAATATCGTTCAAAAGTTCATTTATTTCAGTAATTCAACTTAAAAGGCGAAACTAATATATTATATAGACAGAAAAAGTATATCATCACTCAGATACCCTAAAATACAAGCGCTAATGCACGGAGGGGGTTTTCTGCCTAATTGCCCCAAAAAGTATAAAAATATAAATACAAATATTTATATAAATTTTTTTATTTTTATATTTATACCTCTAATACCAATTGTTGCAAACACCTGGGATCAGGATTGATTGAACGGAAGCATATATAAAGGTGCTTCCTACACTCCTCCCATACCCTTCTGATGAAACGGCCCATCAAAGCCGTGAAACGCGTCAAGGAATATTAAGGAATATCCTCTTTTGTGGAGCTGTTACTATTTGCGGACTCAATTCCATTGTCACTGGCACATTTTCTATCTTTCAACGATACCACATCCAAACTTATGCAGTACCGCTACACCTGAATTCAAAAGATTGCTATTTTCTCTGGGATTCCGTGCCTTCGGCCAAATCGCAGCTCGTTCGGGTGACCCCCTGGTGATCTACACGGACTGCCTACAGAGCCTCGAATGCCGTCTCCTTCATGATACTAACAGGTGAACTGCAAACTATCAATCTCCAGTGGTAAGACAGACCGGCCGGTCACTTCAATTTCGCTATTGGTACACTTACCATATTCAACTTTGGGACTAGTATCACCAGTCACTTTGGATCTGTGCACAATTAATTGATTGCGATACAATTTCTAACAAAGACACATTGTTTACAGCTCCACTTTTTTACGCTATTGAAAGCCACATTGTTTACATATCTAAAGAGGATTGCAACTTTTTCATGAATTTTTATATGAATTGATTTAATGAATTATATATTAATAAATTGTTATTTTATTTTATTTAAGCTGTGTGTTTAGTTTATGTAGCGCTGCACTGAACCTTTTCTTTCTATATTATATAGACTCATTGAGATATTTCAAGCCTTTATTTGTATGAATTTTGATGATTATGGCTTACAGCTTATGAGAACCCCAAAAACTAAATTTCACAAAATTAGAATATTACATGAAAAAAAAAGGGTTTTTAAATACAGAAATGTCAGCCCTCTGAAAAGTATAATCATGCATATTTTCTCAGTACTTGGTTTGGGAACCTTTTGCACAAATTACTGCCTCAATGTGGTGTGGCATGTGTTACGATTGGCCACTGGGGATTGCACCCACAGTGGGGAACCGCAGCGTGGTGTGCTGACTGGAACCCAGGTACTCTCCGGAACCCTCACATACAGTACACACAAGACCAGAT
>WWET01003261.1:67445-78550 GCA_011038615.1 Limnodynastes dumerilii | reverse complement strand
CGTGGACCGTATTGTCCTTCTTTTACCTCTCCTCTGACTTTATTTACCCCCTTGGTGTTTTGCAGGGTATATATGTCTGTGGACTGGATTCCTGGTATGGTTATGTTGTGGTCCCGGTCTCTTTCCTGTTCAGGAGGAATTCCTTGGGAGTTCCTTAGGAATAAAACACACACCTCTCCTTGTGTGATATCGGCAGCAACAAATAATAAGGTAAGTAAAATGCTACTCACAGTGAGCCCCTCTTGGGGTTATGCCTCTCATACAATTTCTTTGTTTCACCTCCCGAATGAAATGCAGAGATTTCCCAGAAAAAACACTTTTATTTAAAACAACTAAATCCGTTAAAAACAACAACAACCTTCTGAACATACGTTTAGCATGTGGGATCCTGTTTTCTTCCCCCTCTATAGATTAAGGAACTTCCCCTACCCCTACAAAACTGCCCCATTGAGGAGTCCAAAGCTGTTAATGGACTCCTCAATCTACCGGTGTTGATCCCAAAAAAGGGCCCTTATGGGAAAAACACTTTTGGAGAGGGAGAGGGAGCAGGTTATCTGGGAGAAGAATGGCAGGTGATTCCTAATCTGGGTGTGCACCGACTCGTTTCAAGTACGTTTGTGCTCTTTCTCAAGGTGCTAAGTATGCTAAAATATTGCCCTGTAAGGAGTATATAAACGATAAGATGGTAGGGAAGGAGACTGCATATGGTATGTCTTTATGCTGCCTGTAGTTACTGCTGGTCTGTTTGAGATGCTGCATGATTTTCCCATTTTTGGCTAAGGAACTTGAATGCATTTTCTGGAACTAGGCTAATGGAGAAGATAGGACTAGATAGTTAACATCCCTACCTAATGATGTGACAAATGCTATATATGCCATATTTTGGTCAATGTTTTCTATGGTCATTTGCCTAGGAAAACTATGAATTTCATGGGCAGATGTTGGCTTCTTAACCAATTTCATGCTAATCATCTCTTTATAACAGCAAACATTTGTCATTAACTTCATTTTTTTTCATATACCCGATTGTCCTGTTGCACATTAACAACTCTTAAAGGTTATCCTCAAATATAACATCATCATTCAATAGCTTACTTTTATAATATTGACAGAGCTCTCTTTAATTTGTTGTGCTGTCATACAAGTGACCATTGTCAGTGTATTGCTCTTGGGAATCCAGAATCCCTCAGTTATATAAGAATGCTGTTTGAGACTACAATTTGTGAATACAAATATATTGGTGAACATATATAGGTGAATATTGCTTATCTCATTTGTTCCTGCCACTTAATTTTTTTTGTTAACTGTGTACCATTGTTCATATACTATAAACCCAATAAACACTCCTAAAAAGGCTAGGTCTACCTCTTCCGTTACCCTAACCCTCCCTTCCCTGCAACCTAAGCCTTAAGCTGGGCATACACTAGGACGATTGTCGGTTCCAGCAGGGAGTGGGCCGATAATCGGACAATTTCCCGCTAGGGAAATGTCCCGTTATTGGCACCATACACCTCCTCTGCTGGGACCAGGCTAGTACTATGCTGCTCTGACAGCTTTGATACCATCAAAGCTGTCAGAGCAGCATAGCACATAGATATACAGCAGTGGCTATTGCAGGCAGTAATACAGACAAGAATCAGCCGAAGCCGCGCTTCACTCAGCACGGTGTCGGCTTATCCCTGTCTGTATTACTGCCTGCAATAGCCGCTGCTGCAGCAGCAGCTTTGAAGAATAGGGAGCCATTCAGCTTGCTGATAGGCTCCCTTAAAATATCAGGAGACCAAATAATGGTACCAGAGCGTTTCTGGTGCGTTTATTTGGCGTTTGAAAAATTGATCTTGGCCATACACTAGAGTGATTATATGCCTGATCATCCGATAATTGGGTGATCGGGCCAATAATCGCTCTAGTGTGTGGCCAGCTTTAGACTCCCTTCCCCACGGCCTAACCCTAAGACTCCCTTCCCTGCAGCCTGACCCTAACCCTCCCCTTTTATTACTCTAACCCTCCATTCCCCATTGTCAAATCCTAAAACTACCCAGAGGGTGTTATTCACTTCTCCAGTCGGAGCAGTGGGTATGCGGCGGCGTTCCCGGATAAACACAGCATCAGTGGAGCTAACTAGGAAACAAATAGTGCAGCTCGAAAGAGAACAGTTGCCTTCAGGGACTAATAACGCAGCTTCTAATGAAGCTTTTTACATGCTCGTATGCAGACCTAAGGCAATTGAAATGTCCCCACTATGTTATTTAATTTCTTTAATGACATCATGTTAAATTTGTTCCCGGGTGGTGTAGATTTTAAAATATTTAGGGTGTGTAAATAAAGCAGTCATTCCAAAGCCATGCTTACAAATGTACATTTTCATGATGTTAAGTTCTGTGCATTCAGTCTGTTACCAGTAGGGGGCACACAAGGTTAGATAAAGGCTGAAGGCTGTACTTAATTACAAAAGGCCCAGTGTAAACTATACATAACACTCAGAGACAATAAATGTGTGCATTGTTTTCTACACAACGTTTGCATGTTTTAGGAACACTCGTTTTCAGTTTTAGTACCTTAATAATGAACTGCATTTTACACCTTAACTGTCTCACAACCTGGAATAACTTTCATATTACATATTGGTTGTGCCAAAAAAGGGAAAGAATCTTACACTATTTTGTGTAACTAGGTCCATTCCAGATTGATGTCCCATATTGTATGGGACTTGTTCACTCAATATAAGATGACCAAAGATCTGTAGCTACAGCGATGTAATATTGTCAGGAACATACAGAGCTGCTTCAATATGAAAGTAAAAGGTAATAAAGGTGGACAAATAATTTTTTTATATTAGAAATGTTAAAGGCTAAACCATGAGGGGGTCTATTTTCTGTAAAACATGAATTTTTAATAATATTTTACTAATTAAATATATAGGGCCGTATGCAGAGCTCTATATATTTAAAAAACGCGTATACGCAATCTACGTTGCAACAAGTAGCATAGATTACGTGATAGAATTACTGCGCATGCGCAGTAGAACGTATCGAAGAAGCTCTGCATACAGCCCATAGTGTTTAAATCTTTGACATGTTTTATTTAAATGTAAAGCTGGGTACATACTCGTCAAATCCTCTTCAGCTCCCAACCAGACTGTTTACACAATCCTACAGCAGACCAAGGTTGCAGATCAAACACCCAAATAAGGATACACACTTGTCCAATTTTACAGCAGACCCCCGACCTGCATCTACTCAAACAACCTGCTAAAAGGATCCTGTCACTGTGCACACTCTTCCAATCTTCACCAGACAGCCTGTCATTCACACACAGTGCTACATGAAATCAGAATTGGGTAAAGCAGTCACGGTAGCATACATACTTGTAAATTGGTCAGGTAATTGACAGTCAGATCGCCTGATTTTTTTTTAAGCGAGTTTAAAAATCATTTTACCCCACCAGGCAACCAGGATTGTATGTTGCGTTTGTGTTAACATGCACAGAGCAGTTGTGTGAGATTATCCAATGTCAGGCCAGCAGTATGGTCAGAGCACAGATTGGATGAGTGTGTACCCAGTTTAACAGTGACAACCCATATGAGCAGACCTGAAAATACAACAGTGTTTCAGGGGACACTACAGTTACAAATGCATCCTGTTCCACTTACATGCAATTTTGTTTTTCATTTGGAGCAATTCAATGGACACTGTGTCCAGTGCTCAGTGCTTCTAAACTGATCTAAACACAACAGCATCATAATTAACTGAATCATAATTCGTAAGAAACACAATAGTTAAAATGAGTAATTCATTTGTCTTCATTGTTCATGCCTCTTGCAGTGAAAAGGAATATATGTGTCTGTGAAATCAGCTAATATACAAGAACATTTGTGGAAATGTTTTATATTTCGTCACATATTTTTAAAATAGTTTTTTATTGTTTTTTTACTTGTTTTGTTTTTCAATTAATGGTTGTCTTTATGCAAAAACTAAAGTCAAATAGGTTGTTTAAGTTTGTCTTACAAAATATGTGTTTATACAATCTGTCTATGTATGTATTTGGTTATGTGTGTGGATGTGTATATAGTTTAATTGTTAGGCAAAGCTACTATCGATACGTCAGTAATAATTAGGAATGTAAGTGCTTATTTGTGGATGACTGGCAAGCTTCAATTATTTTGCATTTCACAGTTTACAGTCTTGGCTTCATTTTTTTTCATTTGTGCCAACATGTGATTGCAACACATAATTAAACAAAGAAAGCCAGCCACACAGCTGGTTATTAAGTTGTTTTATTTGATGTAGTGGAATAAATATTATAGGTCTCATGCTGAATTGAGTGTCTGTCCAATTGCTTAGAGGAAAATTGCCAATTTGCACTGCCCATATCCACAGGTATTCATGTATTCATATGTAGATATGGAGCAAGGCCTTCTTACCCACCCAGTCTGTTTGTTACTACACATTTTTTCTTTATATTGATTCTTAAAAATTGTAACACACTACATATGTTATATAAAAACCTTTTAACATATAAATTAATTAAACAAATGGAATAAAAAATTTGCAAACCCCATACATTAGCCTCCTTTGCAGAGACTAATATATGAAATCTGTTCTTAAGTGTGGCTCCAGTCCTCAATTTTAAAATTCCTAATATCCTACAAAGAGGTCTATTTATAACCTAATTTTCACGCAATAATGACCATTTTCATGTAAAAATGGGCATTATCATATGAAAATGAAGTTTTTCATATTTATATACAATTGATCACCATGGAAAACAGCCGTTTCTATGGAGATCCATGTAAATATCAGGGCTCTCTGCCAGCCCATTCTTTTCAGATCAGGCCGGCGGTTCGTAATATTTACAAAGCCTGGAAGCCATATCAAGATGGTGTTAGTGCAGTTATCCCAGCGAACTCCCCATATTCCCCCCATTTCCTCCCCCTAATAGCTGTTATTATGGGGAGGAAAAAGGGGGCATGTATGGGGAGAATGCTGGGATAAACCTATATGTGTAAATGTAAAAAAAAATGTCAAATCAAAAAATTTTGTTTTTTTAAATTATGTTTTAAGTAAAAAAAAATAATAAATACATAAAAAAAATGTTTAAATCTGTATAAAAAAATAAACAAAAAAACTTACCTGTACAAAGCCTGGAAGCCATATCAAGATGGTGTTAGTGCAGTTATCCCAGTGAACTCCCCATATTCCCCCCATTAGCTGTTATTATGGGGAGGAAAAAGGGGGCATGTATGGGGAGAATGCTGGGATAAACCTATATGTGTAAATGTAAAAAAAAAAATTCAAATAAAAATTTTTTTTTTTTATTATGTTTTAAGTAAAAAAAATTAATAAATACATTAAAAAAAATGTTTAAATCTGTATAAAAAATAAACAAAAAAGCAAAACTTACCTGTCCGGGAGACAAGTCCGCCTCTGAAGATTTCCCGCAATGGACTTCATTCATAGGAAGTATGCGCACCGAGATCAACACAGGACCTCGCAGGAAGGGTAAGTATTAGTCAATTTTATGAACAAAGCTGCTGAGCTCGCTGTGAGCCTGGAACAGCTTTGTTCATTATAAAACTAAATTATACGTAAATAGAGCCCTATGTGCATGATAGCCTTTTTAAAAACCATTATACATGACATCAAATCATGCAAATTGACACCAATACATACGCATGCATTTAATAGTACAAATACTTTAATTTTATACACATTCCTTTTAAGGAATCCAACTCAACATCAGACCTTTGGTACATGACCAAAGCTTGTTAAAGTTTTTACAGCCTAGCTGATGAGATAGGAAAAAACGACACTAGTCTCTCTAGTTCAACCTATTTTGGATCTCCTGCAGTCCCATTTTATCATTGAGATTGAATCAGATGAAACAACCTGCAATCTGTTTCAATCTGTATAAACCCTCCTGACCCAAGATGGCAGCTCTATTTCTCCCTGGATCCACTACTATCCTTCATTTTAATTACTGTCTTAACCCTTTTTACCGCAAAAATTGTCTTGGCGTCGTATCACAATGTACAGTATATGCATGATCCAGACTTCCAAACTGCCTGCATTTTACATTTGCACTGGTCAGAAAAGTTAAGGTAGGCTATAAGGAATCCACTGGTACGATGGCTGCCATGGTGGAGCGATGGTTCCGTGTATATATCGCACATCCATTACTCACAGATCCAATTGCAAGGCAATCAGAAGTGAGGATCCGGTTCAAAACATTTTGGAGCTTATTCAGTTTAGTGCGTAGACCTAAAGTACACAGATTACGCAATCACTTAAGGCGTCTCTTAGGTTTTAGGCTACTATTTTATTTGCGACCTAGTACGCCATAACATGGACTTATATATCCCCCTTTTGTGTCACTTTAAATATTAACTGCAGCACTGAAAAGAGTATACACATTGTAAGATATAACATGGTTTTATGCAAGCTTTGAATGCTGCATTAAATAGGACGTCTCTTGTACACTTAAAATATTGTGTGAATTAATATCTGTTATTTTTATTTCAATGTTTTTCACTTAATTTCTCTCATTTTCTATTCAAATTTGGTAGAGGCTTCCTTTAGGGGACTCAGTATTCCATTCTATTGTAGCTGCAATTATATTTCCAAGATCTGATATTGAAGAGGCTGTGGAGAAAATTCATGATATTTCCTGTGCTTTTCATGTGACAATGATATTTGACATATTCAAGAAATGTATGAGAAGAATGTGTTTACAATGTGTAGAAAATGAACAAACATGGGATCTTTTATTTTTAGCACCTTTAAATATAGTTGAATGGTTTCCATTAAATTCATGTTTATAGTCCTGTGCTAGTAATGGGGATATAAAATAAAAGAATTCATATATAACATGTGAAAAGTTGAGGGTATCGCACTAACCAGGGACAATTGACTGTAGCAGTTACCCAGTGGAAAACCTTTTAGCTATACTATTCAATTCTCTAACTATAACTAAACTGCAAGTGACTAGAGTCAATATTTTTTTTGTATTTCTACACCAATCTCACACAGCACTGACAGCATAAATGACAGAGGATCAGTGAATTGATAGTTACAGCAAGAGAAAATGGCTGACCCTCTTGTGCTGGGTCAAAAGCTTTCATTCACATGAGGTTATAAAACCATGACAGGTGGTGGAGACCGTATGTTATGTGCATTATTTGTGTTACGCACCTGCTTTCCCTGCATGTGTTTGTTTATATAGATGCTCCCTGAGTATATCTGTGGTTATAGATAGTTTGTGTAGATGTATGAGTTATAGGCATCCAACACATGTGCTTGTGAAAACAGAAGTGTGGTTATGTATATAATTGGACAAGATTTGTTTGTAAACGCTCTTTTTTCACCATAAGTGTGTTTTTTTTTGTTTTTTTTACACATATCTTTATTAATCTATATATTGGAGTTAAACATGAAGGTTAAACATGTTTTTGATTTAAAAATCAATTGAATTTGGTCAATTGAACGGCTGGGAGATAACAGGCCTTTTGAAAAAGGGCCGCTCATAGCAACGACCTACACCCATGAGACCCTAGGCTGTGTGACGCAGTGTCACAATATGATAACACATGATGTTATGCTTACAAATATCTTTATTCACATAATTATTTTGAATTGTACAGACCATACCAGAAATCTGCAACTCTAAATGTAAATTCACAGCATAGCTTTTGCTTTTTCCATGCAAATGTATCAACATCTACAGATAGAGACTTTTAGTGGCATCGCTGATTGACATCCGATGGGTTGAATTTGCCTTTTTTTTTTCCAGTAGGTCTAAAAGCTGACCTGCTCCCAAGTACCACAAGTCTGTGCTCAGAAGCTGTGGTCCTCTTTCCAGTCCCCCATGGGCTGTAGTGACCTATAAGGGAAATTGAAATTAAGAACCTTGGAAAAGGTAACTTTGCTTCCTCAGTATTTCCAGTGTACTAGAAAAAGAGATAATAAGATCCATACCTAATATGATTGTCTATTATGCCAAATGTTAAGCAAAATAAACTAAGAAAATACTCATTTTAAATGAAGTTCAATTGAGTGAAATAACTAGTTACCATCTTATACAAGCACCCACCACTGAATTACTTTCACAGAAGTAACCCAGAGACCATTTAGCTGCTCGACCAATTGCAAGCAGTTTTTCCATACTGGTCACATGTCTATTGCAGTGATTCAGCAACTGCAGTTCATAGCAAACCATTGCATTGGGTATCATCTGGTATAAAGATTAAATATCTGTTTGTTTCAACCTGAATTTTTACATATGTAGCTGTTTTTTGTTTGCTGTTGTGGAAATAAATATCCCTTACTTTACAGAAAGAAATGCCTTAAAATTGAAGCTAATTCTTTTGCTTTATCAGCAATTGAAAAGTTTTAGTTCAATTATTTGAATTTCATGTTTATTTTACCTGCTCACCATACTATGCATTTACAGCACAATCTCTAAAAAGCAGTTGATTTCCTTAAAAAGAGTAACTAATCATGTAAAACAGCAATAGCATTGAATTGAGTAAAAATAGTCTGTGTTGTTTATTCCTGCATCTTTATAATTACACTATTCTCCGGGAATACCTGGGAGACTCCCAATTATAAAAGGAGAGCACCTAGGATGATATGATAAAGATTAGTAGTTACTAATCCACAAGGTCAGACAGTATATAGCATTGTTATATGTGTAATCCATACTTGCAGTCCCAAATGGTGTAATAAAGGTGCAAGGAGTTAAAATATATTGCTGATTATATGTGATTAATATGATTAAAACATGCTATCTCTTCTTATATATGACAAAATATATACAGTAGGCAAGCTTAATTATAACAATACATACACCTGTGACCACTACAGGCAATGAATTTGTAACTTTTCTAATGTGTTCATATTTGGGGATAGTTATACCTATTATGCCTTGAAAAGACTGTCTGTGGGAAGCAGGGTAATTATATCCATGTGTAAATCTCACTTGCACCGTTCAGTGCCTACTGATTTCACACGTTGTCTGCCACTTTACACGTGCTTTATAATGAAACCATTAATGAAGTGATTACAAAAACAGGAAGGTTTTAAGTGTCTCACTGTAAGAAAAACAAGATACTGATATTGTAAAACAGTTCTTAAGACAGTGTCATGTTTGACTTGGCAAGTTTTCTTCCATATATATGTGAGAGTAGTATGAAAACCTCTTCATCATCATTATTATTATTATTATTAATGTTTATTTATAAGGCGCCACACAGTATCCGCAGCATTGTACAGAGGCAAAAGAAAAGCCAATAGTTACATATACAATACAATAATTAACAGAGGATATAAAATCATAGAATAAGGAATACAATACAAGTACAATGCAAAAATAAAATAAAGTACAAAAACAGCAAAATAATATGTATGGAGAATAAAGAAGCAGGATATGTGTGTAAGAGCAGATGAATGAGGCGAGAGCTAAACAGTACAGAGAAAAAGTGGGAATTTTGAGGACAAGGTAGAGGGATGATGACAAGAGGGAAGAGGACCCTGCTCATAAGAGCGAACATGCTAAGTGAGAGAGGGTGAACAAACAGGAGAGACAGATAAAGATGGCTAGCCTGAAGAAGTGGGTTTTGAGGGAGCGTTTGAAGGATTGGAGGGCTCTGGATTGCCTGATACGTTGTGGTAAGTTGTTTCATTGCAGAGGGGCGGCCCGGGAAAAGTCTTGGATGCGGGAGTTAGAGGTTGTTATCCGGCTGGAGTTGAGACGGTGGTCACCAGCAAAGCGGAGGGGACAGGAGGAAGTGGGGGTGGAGAAAGGGGAAGAGAGAATCTTGTAAGTTGTGGTGAGGAGCTTGAAGAGAATTCTGAAATGGATAGGAAGCCAGTGTTTGACAGAGAGCGGAGGTGGAGGCAGTGCATTGGAAGAGGAAGATGAGTCTGGCTGCAGCATTTAGTATGGATTGTAGGAGCGCAAGACAGACCAGAGGGAGGCAAGAGAGGAAAATGTTGCAATAGTCCAGACGGGAGATAACAAGAGAGTGAACAAGTGTTTTAGTGGCATCTGCTGTTAAGAAGGGTCTGATGCGAGCTATGTTATGGAGATGAAAGTGGCAGGACAGTGAGAGGGCATGGATGTAGGGGGTGAAGGAGAGAGAGGAGTTGAGGATGACACCCAGGCAGCGGGCTTGGGTGGAGGGGTAGATGGTGTAGTCACCAATAGTAATGGAGATAGTAGGGGTAGGGGGGATACGTGAAGGAGGGAAGACTACAATTTCAGTTTTGTCCATGTTAAGTTTGAGAAAATGCTTTTACATCTATGAGGAGTTGGCTGAGAGGCAGTCTGACACTTTTGACATGGTGGTAGTGAAAGCCAAAGGAGCTGATAAGAATCACCCAGAGAAGAAGTGTAGTGCAAGAACAGAAGGGGGCCAAGAACTGAGCCCTGGGGCACACCTACTGGAAGAGGAGTGCTAGGGGAGAACGAGCTAGGGGTTGAGACAGAGAAGGATCAGTCTGGGAGGTAGAAGAACCAGGAGTGGACAGTGCCAGAGGGGCCTGAGAGAGTGAAGGGTGTGGAGCAGGAGAGGGTGATCAACAGTGTCAAAGGCTGCCAATAGATCCAGGATCATGAGAAGGGAGAAGTAGCCCTTAGATTTGGCAGAAAGGAGATAGTTTGTGACCTTAGTTAGGGCAGTGTCAGTGGAGTGGAGGGAGCAGAACCCAGATTGGAGAGGGTCCAGGATGGAGTTGTCAGCAAGGTGTTTTGGGTGTAATGATTATTTTTGTTATGCAATTATTTGTCGATTGTATTCTAATGTATGAATTCTTTTTGGTGACAATGTCATCATCATAAGGCCAACTTTGGTCATATATATATATTTTTTTTTTTTTAATTTTATTTATTTATTTTAATTTTTTTTTTTCTAGAGTGGTAAAATCCTCTAGATGAGCATAGGGAGTGAGTTTCTGTTCTATCTCAGATATATCTTTTTCCAAACTGGAAAGAGATTCCAATCTGTCCTTAATAATGAGGTTGTCACAAACTCCGCGGCTGATGCCGAACTTACCTGTTCCTCGGACCGCCGTCGGCATCCTCGTCTCAGCGTCGGAGGCCGTCACTAG
>WWET01003260.1:150745-162766 GCA_011038615.1 Limnodynastes dumerilii | reverse complement strand
AATGTAAAATGATGATCACAATAAAATCCACATGTACCACCAACGCGTTTCAGTTCTCAATGAACTTTCCTCAAGCACATGTAGAATGAGTCATGGTAGAGCTTATATAGTGCTCGAACAAGTACTAAATGTGCTACATTAAAAAAACAAACAATTTACGCCAATAAGAGGAAATTATTCGTACCTAAGAAATGATATTGAACACTAAAAACATACATATAATCATCAATTGCACTATATACTATTATCAGGGCTTCCAGTATGTCATGTCGTTACTTCTCCTGCTGATTTAATTGAAAAGCAATAAATCCCCATTCACTTCTATTATTTCAACATTTTCATACCACCACTTCTAAATTTCCACTTTGACCACTGACTATTATTGCAGGGTGTTAAAAATTGCGGGGAATTGATTCCGATAAAAGGATATATACATAGGGAATAGCGGTGGATCTTTAGTTTAAAAAGATGTTTCTATCCATCAATAAAAAATAAAAAATAGTGATAATATCTATCCTAAAATGGTAAAAGTTAATATATTAGTGAAGTATGGTGTTAATGTCAACAGGACGGTACTGGGTCCTAAAGTACGTTTTAAAATATTCATGCTGAGTTTTAAAAACATTACAACAGATAAATCTCTGGTTCAGTGGCTAAATAAACAAAGAAAGAGAGATTATAAAATCATACCATATACATTGTTGCAAATAAATGAATGTTATGTCTTCTGGTTAGGCTGCTGTAGGGTAAAGCCTGTTAAGTGAAACCATGGTGTTGTAATACTATTATTGTCAATGATGAACGAAAAATGTAAAGAGAGTATTGGCAGTCCAAGTCTGTATGCAAACTAACATGTTAATTCATTGATGGATAATGCAATGTATATGTTCTAGGAGGGATGTCATCATATATATTGCACTGTTAAATGTCATGGGGTAGATCCAGAACTACGTCCGTCTTCCATAGACGGATGTAATTCATTGAACAATAGCTACTGCGCATGCGTAGTAGCTACTGTACGTAATCTGCGTATCGCTTCGATAAGTAGATTGCGTATATGCGGTCTAAAAGACCACATATACGCAATCTATGTATCGAAACAATACGCAGATTACGTACAATAGCTACTACGCATGCGCAGTAGCTATTGATCAGGGAATTACGTCCATCTATGGAAGACGGACGTAGTTCCCAGCCCAGCCCAATGCTTCTAAAGCCTACTTTTGGTATTGTGTTTGGTGTTTAGGAGCCTCATGCAGCGACTTTTTTACCGAAATTACTGTATGTATTGATTGCATTCTTATGTGAAAAAATAATTCATCTAAAAGAAACGATACGCAGATTACGTACAATAGCTACTATGCATGCGCAGTAGCTATTGATCAGGGAATTACGTCCATCTATGGAAGACGGACGTAGTTCTGGATCCAGCCCAATGCTTCTAAAGCCTACTTTTGGTATTGTGTTTGGTGTTTAGGAGCCTCATGCAGCGACTTTTTTACCGAAATTACTGTATGTATTGATTGCATTCTTATGTGAAGTGATAAAATAATTCAGAAACATAAAAGATTAAAGTTGGTCTTAAAATGTTTCAGAAGCATAAAGAACAATACAGTCAATTCAGGGAAATAGAAATAGAGTGTTATTGTCAACAATTTAAGAGAATTACAGTTTTACAAGACAAAAAAGGTTTAAAAATGTCCTTTAAAGGCAAATAAAATTGAATGCATTAGTATGTATAGTGAAAGAGAAAGATGACAAAGTTATTGTGTGACTAATTCACTTTACCAAGTATAAGAATTGAGATTTGCTAAAGACCAAAGTGGTATTAAGAATAATAGGGGCAATGGAAATCATAAAATGTATTAGGCCAGTGGATAGGTAAGTTTAAGTGGAGGGTATTAGCAATTGGTCAATAGTAAGAGGACTGTTAGGGGAAAAAGTATTTTTTTTTTATCGACTTTGTATTTATATCATCAGGAAACCCACCTTCCTACCCCAATTCAATTGGCAATTACAATTATATTTGAATTCAGCTTTTCAGATCACAAATGTGTTTTTCTTGTAGTGCTTTATGTGGCTAAGCTGATTTGGTACAGATTCTATGGGAAAGCATTTTGTGGTTTTGATTCTTGGGGAACTTGGCAAGCTTACTCCAAATGTGTTATTAGGGAATAACTGATGAGGATTGCTAGAATGTTGTCTTGCCCAAGCCAGGATGAGAGCAGTTTTTGGTCCAGGACCATTAAACACCAGTGGTTAGCTACAGTGGAGTAGGTACCTTGGGTGCATGGATAACTGCCGCTAATTGGCCCAGAGGAGAGGAGGGCCTGTGGCAGCTTGCCACCCCTTGCACTCACAGAAATGTACGCAAGTTGTCAGAGGCTGGCATTTTATGACAGTGCTGTTTATAAATACATTGCTGACAGCTGACAGTAATCTATTTATAAACAGCAATCAGAACTCATAAACAGTGCTGAGCACTGTTTTAAGCTGTCAGCCTATGGCAGCTTTTCCATAGTGTAGTTGACTTGCTATATGTGACCCTGCACCCTCCAGACTTGAGCCCTGCCCCTCCAGACTCAGTTCCTACCCTCTACAGACCTGGGACCCATCTCTATGCTATGTGGCCCGAGCCAGTGAACTTCCATTCCAAGTTAGCTGACGTAAACATTCATGTCAAAATACTTAATTTTATTTAATAGTTATGCTATTCTGAAGAAAATAAAAGTGCCTGTCAGTGTGATCATGAAGTCTGGTGCTTACACCATGGAAAGGAAATAACTACAACAAAGTTTATGGCAAAAAGTTACTCTTAAGCCAAAGTTCGAAACCGTCGACCAGTAATATACTTTAAACATTAAGGTTCTTATTTTTGCACCATACACATTTGAAGTATTCTTAATCAAAGTACTACTGAGAATACAAAATTATGTTTATGGCAATATTTCAAAAGCCTTTGCTTCAAAGACCGCTTCAAGGTAATTTGATAATGAAAAGACAAAACAGAGCTAGCGATGTCTTGTTTTGGATAAATATGAAAGAAAACACTGATCTAGCATCAATCAATGTCAATCATATCACAAATTCTTTCCACAACTTTAGAAAGACAGAAAACTGCGTTTGACATCCAAGAAAAAAGTTAAATAAATAAATATATAAAAAATAAAAAATAAAAACATAATAAGTAATTGACTATACAAAATAGAGCAAATTAACACAATAGGATTTTTCTTTAGAAAATGTTGGACACAATTAAATATTGTTAGTGGTGTCTGACAGCCCCACAATACAACAGTAATCACTTAGTGACACCACAGAATGTCTAAGGTTGCTTCCTCTGCCATCATAACAACAGAGCAGAATGTGTAATATATAAGTATGTGCTTCATAGTTACACAGATATTAGCACTCACTCTATGTTACTCAAGCACAGCATTACAATGGACACAGACTAGTTTCTTAAGCCATCCCATTAAACATTCAGTAGATTCTAACTCTGTTTACCAAAGTCTACAATCCTTGCTCTTTCATACGTGGTTATGTTTTCTACCAAACACTGGGCCTGATCCAGATTAACTTTGAAATTCTGTAGGTAGCCTCTGCAACGGAGACTAACATAAATAATTTCTGATTCACCTTACCGCACATGGGAAGGCAGAGCACTCCTATATCCCATGAGCTACCTTAATTATTCTGCAGGCATCTTCATGCAAGCGGGATTAATGAACGCACTTATGCACTAAAGCCATCCCTTACTGTACAATTTAAATGCCTAACGCCACCCACCATACGTATCTCATATGCATGGTGGGTGTCCCTGCTCCCTTTGCGGAAGCTAATTTCTGCACAAAATGCAACATTTGGCAGCTGCGTTCCAATGCGGTTATATTAGTATTGCGCATACCTAGCACACGGAAGTAAGCTGTATTTCTTAGATGTGGGCCATTAAGACTAAATTGCAGCTAAGGAAACTTCTTAAAGGCTATTTTTCCTCTTAATTTCCTCTTAGTTTGCTGTGGTTACCCCTCTAAACTTAAACTTTTTATAAGCTACCAAGAGAGCTACACACTCCCCTTGGACATCTACTATGCTAGGGTTTTCCTCCCTTCAAAACACTTTTCTCTTTGAAATGTCCCACACAGCTGCTCAATTTCTTTTTGTTCATGGTGTACAAAAGGTGTATATCCCACTAGATTATGACATTTCTTATTACCTTATTTTTGGGGCACTATCCCTTTTTAACTTTAGGAACTCATAGCTCTGCCCTGTCCCTGTACTGCCCTTCCAGTCATATTTAGTCACTGTAATCTGTGGAATGCCCTGGTATTATACTACAAAAGGAAGGGGGTTATTAAGCACGCATAGAAAAATAAGAAAAATTATACATTTTCACCTTTCTGTTTAATTAAACCTTTAACACCAATGACCATTATACATTACAGCATCCATATGAACATAAAAAATACAGACCACAATCTTGTAACAACAATAAAATAAAGCAAATCTTAGTCACTACTATACAATGGAGACAGCACCCTAGTCTTCACTATACAATTCTCACTGCATCCAACTGACTGCTATAAAATGCAGACTTCATATCAGTCACAACTATACAATATGGACTGCATCCTTGTCATGTAATACAATACACAAGGCATTAAAGAAACTACCACACAATGCAGACAGTGACAAGTATACTAATATCCTAGTGACCTAGTTTACCATTATACATTAAATTCAACATTCTAATAACCACAACACAGTGAAAACAAAACTGTGGCCCATGGTTAAGTTGGATCCTGGGTTGATTGTCTCTCTAATTCTAGGATAATGACGTGTTATCGTAGGGGCAGGAACATCAGGGATCATATTATGAAAACTGACATAACACAGGTAAAAACGCAGATAGCCACATTTTTAACAAGAAAACCTGTGTATGAACTGCTTGACGTGTCAAGCAAAACAGTTCGTATATCCGTCATCTGGCAAAAAGTTTCAGATCAAACATGTATTGACCTGTACTACCAGGTTTGTGATATACATGCTCCGGTGCCCATGTGGCCTATGTTATATAGGCAAAACTAGGAGGACTTTAAGAGAAAGCCTGGCCCTACACCGGTCAGCCATTAGGGCTACCATTGCATCTGGTCACTCTGACCAAGCGGTGGCCAATCACTTCGCTATTTCGGGACATTCATTGCCTAGTTTACATTGTAAATTGATTGATGACGTTCCGGACTCATTTTATGAGCAGAGATTACTCTTTGGATACAATTATTACATATATTTCTGATGGTGTTTCTATTGTAGCAAGCAGCATGTTTTATTGATATTTTTTATGTGTATTTTATAGTATCTATATTAAAGATTCATTATATCCACTTGGTTACCCTTTTAATTGAAAATAGTGAATTCATCTGATATTATCAATAATCCTACATTTTTTCTCCGTGTTTTACTGCTTTGGTGGATGACTAAGATAAGCGACAGAAGTCACTATGTGATTGCTGCACAAATCTGTCACACTGAGGCTGGGCAGAGCACTACCACAGTATAGTAGGGCCCCTATACAGTACACAGCCCCTATACAGTACATAGCCCCTATACTGTACACAGCCCCTATACAGCACAAAGCCCCTATACAGCACACAGCCCCTATACAATACACAGCCCCTATACAATACACAGCCCTTATACAGTACACAGCCCCTATACAGTACACAGCCCCTATACAGTACACAGCCCCATGTGGCAGCCCCTTGTCACACAGCACTGCAGCCAAACCCCCAGTAACCCCATCATATGTCTCCAGCCCCCAAGTAACGCTATTACATGTCTCCAGCCCCTTAGTACCCCCCATCATATGTCTCCAGACCCCCAGAATCCCCCATCACATGTCTCCAGACCCCCAGAATTCCCCATCATATGTCTCCAGACCACCAGTAACCCTATCACATTTCTCCAGCTCCTTAGTATCGCCCCATTCTATATCTCCAGCCACCCAAAATCCCCCAGCATACATCTCCAGACCCCCAAAATCCCCCATCATATGTCTCAAGCCCCATAGTATTCCCCCATCATATGTCTCAGACAGCCAGTAACCCTATCACATGTCTCCAGCCCCTTAGTATTCCCCATCATATGTTACCACCCCTTCCAATATCACCCATCATGTCTCCAGACCCCCAGAATCCTGAACATTACTATGTAAATCTAATAAATATATATCTTCTTTTAATTACATGATTATTTTTATTTGTATCTTCCTCTTTAAACAATAATAATTTTTGAAGTTTTTTTGTCCCATAAATTATAATGAGGCCTTTGATTTTGAAGATAGGTGTATTCTTAAACTTTGTGGGATTTACTGACATATCTTATGGTTTATATTTTTGTTCCATGTGTCACTCTGAGATCTTAAGGAGACCATCAAGTTACAATTCCAACACTTCATAGGAGGTTTAACTAAACCTTCACTAAATGAAGACTGAACACAGATAAAATGTATTTGACTATGGCATAAAAGTATAGTGAATCTGCTACTTGTTTCAAATCCAACATGTATATGACTTATTCTCTTTTACCCAGTAGATGGCCCCCTTACACTCATTTACAATACAGGCAGATTAGGCATTGCATTTACTGAATTATTCAAAATGAAAAGCTGTAAATGATTGCCGTAACTATTATTTGAAGCCTTCTGTGTCCTTATGCTAAATAATATTTCAATTATACATGTCAGTATTTATTTAAAAGGCTAGGAGTTTTTTTCTATTAGTCATCCATTACAAATATTCTTACATTCTGGGATCCTGGGAAACACACATAATGTGGTTTGATATATATATATAACATTTAAATGGCTTGTTTGAACTTTGATACTACCTCTATACATTTTCTACATCTAAAAGTTGGAACTTACCACATAGTTTTTCTGCATCAAACTGAACTGAGATTTTCATCTGCATAGTTATTGAAAAAATACATGCAATATTCATGTTTATAATCATCACCATAATGGGCCTGATCCAGACCAATTTACATGCGTAAGTCTGGCTGTGGAAATGCTCTGCGCCTGCGCACGGCAGATGTCATAACTCATTAACTTGTACGTAACGCTGTATGAAAGGGCGTGACATCCCTATGAAGAAGAATATAGGCATTGTGGCTCAAAGGAGGCATTTCAATTGTACAGTATGGACAGAGTTAGGCACTTACGTACGTCAAGGAATTACGTATGACTAGAAATACGCAAGAAAAATTTAAGGTAGGGTTCTGAATACATAAGTCAGCTAAGTTATGTATGTGAGAGTGGCATGCCAGGGGGAGTGCATTATTCTCAGTTGTGCGTAACTGTGTTACGCTTGCGTACGTAAACAATCTTAAGTCTGGATCAGGACCAATGTCTGTATATAGAATAAAAAAATAAATAGCTTGGTACGTATATACAAAGATACATGGCAATAGTGAATAGTGCCTATAAAGGTCGAAAAGAGGAGGTGACATTGTGACTGTCAAAAGTAAACACTCCTCCAGGAGTGTGCAACGGCTGAAAGACCCAGAGAACAGAGGGTCCCTATGGAGGCCCTTACAAAACTCTAAGCTAACAGATAGCTTAAGACAGTGCTCAGTACTCAGTCAGAACCATCCTTTGACAGGCCATTTAAACTGGATTCATTTGTATGACATGTGCACCTTTAGATGCACTCAGATCATTTAAAGTTTAAGTTCCTTTACTTAAATAAAGATTCCCCCAGACCCCTCATTTGCACTAGATTATTATCCAACTATATACACAGGACATTCTGAAGTCTGGAAGATTGTAATCAAAGAGGTATGGCAAATAACCCTATATACAGACCCCACAGAATTATCCAATGTTGAATTAAAGCCATGGTTACAGCGCCTATAGACTGTAATGGTTCCCATAATTCTCAAGAATTAAAACAATAAATAGTATCTCATGCTGCAGGTTCTCCCTCTATTGTTCCACCAACAAACATTGGTAAACTTTAGTGCTGGTTACATGAGATCAGGGAGCACCCCACATGCAGTCACAATTTTATATCAAAATGCTTTGGCATTAACACAACA
The DNA here is from genome assembly GCA_011038615.1 of Limnodynastes dumerilii. Lineage (NCBI taxonomy): Eukaryota > Metazoa > Chordata > Amphibia > Anura > Limnodynastidae > Limnodynastes > Limnodynastes dumerilii. Next base: position 154,669 of record WWET01003260.1, on the reverse strand, counting down.
AAATTGCAGCAAAATGCGTCAGTGCCCAAGATATTTTCCAAACCATTCTTATATAAATAACTTCTGAAGGTTTTCTCAAAGTCATGCAGACAGATATTTTTGGATATCCTTTTATACTTTACTTCCTAATTGATTATTAATACAGGAATCCTATAAGAACAAAAATAATAGCTAATAACTAAAAATACTTGTGTGGTAAATTTATTATTACATAGATTTACTATGAAACTGTATGCTAAGCGAAGATTTTTAACTCCATATTCATATCTCCCTGCAGAAACTCTGAAACATAAGTTTTATTCATTATGGGCCAGATCCTCAACTAAGAAGGTCACCTGACTTGTGGAAGTCGGGGGATTCTCTGGAATGCGTGCGCCAGTTGTTCTGCATTGGAACTCATATCGTACGGAACTTAGTTCTGTATGATAGGTTTTCCATGTCGAGGGGCGTCACTTGAAATCCGCACGCTTAATCCCCACCAGCAAGGGGGTTAGACAGTGGAGTTCACTCTCCTCTCATGTATGGATTTACTGAACTCCATGCATACGGAAAATGTGTTTCACTGTGTTTCAGTGATTCTTGTTATATCTTTTTACCCCTTGTGTTTATGTTTTACTAGTATCATTATGTAGGTATCAATAATTAAATTGTGCTTACGTTCAACACTGTTTCTCTCCCTCTTTAGGAAATTTCGCATAGTGATAAGGAATCATGAATAGCAGATACCTTTATATATGGTTACATTGCAAGATAATACATCAAGAGCTACCTGTCTGAATTCAACCATGAAAGTTCTGAAGAAGGAATCAAAAGATTTGTGGAGGTTTACATGGGCCTTCAATTGACTTATATTGATTCCCATTAATACAGATAATAGCATGTACTTGTTGAAAGTAATCACATGCAGCAATAGGAGACATAGGTTAAAGCTTTTATCTGTTATTATTTCCATCTTCTCTTGACAGGAACACACTTTATTATTAGATTATCATTAGTATTAGGAGCATAAGCACAAGTATTTCTAAGTGTAATATCAGTAATGTACAGAGAAAAGCCATTAACTTCAGTCATAGATCCATTGGAGCTTAAAGTGAAAACATGCACAGTTTAGTTGGTTAGCAATTAAGCTATCAGTATGTTTTAGTAATAAGGGAGGAATAAGGGTGCACCCTGAAGTAACGTGCAAATTTGGACAACATATGGTACCAGATCCTGACCTCTGTGCATCTGAAGTACACACAAAAGTCTGGCAGTCCGCACGAAAGATGGGAGTGAACTTTAGCTGGGTTACACTTCCAAAAGGCAGCCTTAAGTCTCTTGTGGGGATCAGCGGTCCATACATCCACTGATCCACACGGAAATTGGAAACCCAGCCCAGACTGTAAAATTTATCCATCCCCCACAGTCCACCTTGTGGTGTTTAAGCAGGCGGAGGGGATGTTCCGTCCTGTCAGACGGAACTCCAGGCATACAGTACTGATCCGATCCCATGTGCATGGCCAGATTTTCAGGCGAATTCTGAAAGCCACTTGAGGAATTCAGCTGTCGTGCGGTGGTCTGGATCCAGTCCATGATTACATTGACAGGGCCATAGGAAGAACATGTAAATAAAGGTTAATGTGTGTTTGTGGAATGTAGAGATTTGTAGTGGAAGGTATTACAGTGTTGTGCCGCAATTAAGTAGTTATTTAGGTTTGTATTGCGCATATGCATATGGGTGCTAATTGATATATATGGTATAATAATCTAATGAGACAATTTACAGTATAAGTCACTTTTCTATAAACAAGACTTGTGAAACAAGTTCTAAGCTATTTATGTTCAGTTTTTTAAGAAAGTATTGTGTTAAATCCATTATACATATTATTTTACAATCAACTCTAATCTAATTATATTCCTTTTGTCTCCAGTCTTGTACCGTTGGTCAAATGCCCTTTCCTGTTTCTGCTTAACGTCTCTGTTTTGCTTCTGAATGACATTTTTTTTTTCATTTATTTTAAATGTCATTTAAAACTGGACTTCACTAATTAGTCAGCTTTTAGCCCCTAGGAAATATAGAGAATAGAGCCAAATTCAATGTTCCCAACTATTGCAACAATGCACACATTAAATGGAGGAAGTGAGCCAGTCAGTTTGCTTAAATCAAAACCTTGTGCCTGCTATTTACATCAGTACTATAAATGTTACAGTTTCCTCAATACAGTTGTGCATAAAAAAGTGAAATATTATTTTCTATTGCATGGTGATCATATTTGACCTGATTCTAAACTTTCAGTTTTTGCTAAGAAATTATGTTAATTTGTGTCATATAATATTTTTATGCAAAATGGGCCTATAATTAAATATGGGACCGTATTCACAGATCCGTTTTTACGGGGGATTGCGTGCGTATTTTTAGGAGCGGATTAACTGTGCATGTGTCGTAGCTTTTTCCACGCAAATTACGTTGTATTTACGCAGGTAAGTACTTTAGGCACGGACTTGTGAATCGCACCTAGGGACATACGTATGGAGGGGCGTGGTTTAAATCCAGACAGTAAAAGTTACATGACAGTGGGTGAGAGAAAGCATTTAAATGGGTATTTGAGGGTGTGGTTAGATAAATGCGCACGTACATAAGTAACATACGTGCGTAAGTACACACGTAGAGATAAGGGTGCCCTATGAAGGCGGAAGTCACCAAAAACCCACCCAGCTGAGGGGAGTGTTATGGGTGTGGCCTTTCTACGTGCATGCGTTAAAACGCGCACGTAGTAAATACGGATCTGTGAATACGGCCCATGGTCCTTCACTTGAATTCACAATGAATTGATACTTAAAGAAATCACAGATATTATCTAGTGAGGATAAATGTTTCAATCCTATAATTGTTAAATCTACTTAAAAACATGTATAGCATCTTCTTTTATTTAACTGAAGCCAACACAAAAGCATTGCTTTAAACATACTAAAGCCACTTCCTTTAATAAGGTTTATATTATTATTATTAATGCTTATTTATATAGCACCACAAATTGTCCACACCACAGCTCTTTACAGAGAACATTGGACATTCACATCAGTCCCTGCCCCTATTGGAGCTACATACTGAGGTCCCTAACACATTCATACATTTACACATGGGTTAATTTATTAAGCAGCCAATTAACCCAGTATAAAAGCTAAATATACCACTTTAAAAGTGCTAACTACACTGCAGCAGTCCCTAACAGCAAAAGGGTGCCAACCTTTAAGGAAAACAGAAAAAATATATACAGATGAAACTCGAAAAATTTGAATATCGTGCAAAAGTTCATTTGTTTCAGTAATTCAGTTTAAAAAGGGAAACTAATATATTATATAGACTCATTACATGCAAAGTGAGATATTTCAAGCCTTTATTTGTGTTAATTTTGTTGATTATGGATTACTGCTTATGAAAACCCCAAAATCAAAATCTCACAAAATTAGAATAATGTGACACAAAATCTCACAATATTAGAATTATGTGACAAGGTTCAATATTGTAGGCTCAAAGCGTCACACTCTAATCAGCAAACTATTCCAAAACACCTGCAAAGGGTTCCTGAGCCTTTAAATGGTCTCTCAGTCTGGATAAGTAGAATGCACAATCATGGGGAAGACTGCTGACCTGACAGTTGTGCAGAAAAGCATCATTGACACCCTCCACAAGGAGGGAAAGCCTCAAAAGGAAATTGCAAAAGAAGTTGGATGTTCTCAAAGTGCTGTATCAAAGCACATTAATAGAAAGTTAAGTGGAAGGGCAAAGTGTGGAAGAAAAAGGTGCACAAGCAGCAGGGATGACCGCAGCCTGGAGAGGATTGTCAGGAAAAGGCCATTCAAAAGTGTGGGGGAGCTGCACAAGGAATGGACTGAAGCTGGAGTTAGTGCATCAAGAGCCACCACACACAGACGGATCCTGGA